>VZRU01015711.1:649213-725356 GCA_013398155.1 Pedionomus torquatus | reverse complement strand
CCAAGTAATTGTTTCTATTTACATTTTAAAATACATTGCCCAAAAAAACCCATGAGACAAATGCTATAAAAATACTTATGACTAGAAGAACAGAATGGCAGCTGGAGAAATATCGTAAATCCATTAGCTACAGCTGATAGAACTAAAATAAGCTAGCAGTTTAGGAGGTGTTGTCCACAGCAAATAAGACTAACTCATCTCTAAAAAAGCCCCAGATAGTGCTACCTGAACTTTTTCATATAATAAATTGAGTAATTTGAACTGGAAGGACTGTATAAAGTTCTGGGGTTTTAAATAATCCTAATGTAACTAGGGCATTTCTTCCTAACACAGGTAAATCCTTCATATTCAAATTGAATGACATTTTACAGATTATGTGGAGAAGTTTGAAATGTGTCACTCAGAAGATAGATGACGATATTAAAAACCTTTGAAAAGTACAATTTTGTTTGTACAGCACAGAGTAACTTTAGACATCGAAAAGGAAAGGGAAATGCAAAGTTTGTTTTCATTCCATTTGCTACAGCAAATTAGATGCTTTTATGCTCTTTATGTTGGAAATTCCATGTTAACGACTACAGATTAGCAAGGATGTCAGAATTTTTTTTCTTATCTGAGCTCCTGAATAAAATCAACATTGCCAGCGGCTCACGTCCAAGGTATGGTCTAAATTTACATGAAATATCACATTACAAATGTCTGAAGGTACATGTCATGGATAATTCAGTTCATATGGGCGGCCTTTTAGACTCTGAGGGATATGCAATCAAGCCTTTCCCCCTAAGGAATTTGGAGTTTCTGTGAAAAATACGTATTTTAAATGAACTCCTGTAGGGATAGTGCATCATTTGTGGACTTGGAGAAGAACAAAAACTTCTACTCTTTGTATTTTCAAAATCTCTGTTGTACTGTAACTTGCTTCACTGCACCCATTTCTTTTTTTTGTAGTATCGCCTACTTCACGAGATTAAAATTTAGGTTAATTTGAAGGCTTTGTTTTCTTAATTTCTCATATAAACCAAAAGCATGTATCTAAGGACTTGAAATATGTTTCTTCTAGATAATTGATAATAAATATGTAATGATTTTCACTTTTCATAAAACAGGCACTTTCATTTGGACTCTAGTCTATTTTAACATAAAATGGATGAAGATGTGTTGTGTTTGACAAGATCTGTACTTGATTAGCTGGTCTTTGTTCCCTTAGCCTAGTTGAGCATGTCACAGCTGTGTTGCTGTGAGTGGCAGATTTCTCCAATAAACCATACAATTTAAAAAAAAAATAATGATTTTTTCAGTGTAGTTCCTTCTTACATCAGATTTAGATTTCAATTTCTTTTTTCTTATTCTTTCTTTTTTTTTTTTTTCTCTAGCCAAAACACTACAATACTTTCTAATTACTTCCAGATCTTTTGCAAGTTTTTCTCTTTGTGGATACAGCTTCTGCAGAAACTGAATGATGTTATCCCAAAGGAGTTTTATCTCACGCCACTTGTAGTTTTATGTATCTTATCTATTAACAGGGGAAATTTATTTACTTAAACAGAAAATAGTGTCTCGGTATTTAAGACATCTTGATACTTGACCTGTTTAAAAATACAACTATTATAAATAGTTTCTTTAGGGAAAAATACTATGTCATTTGTGATTGTAGAATATGTGTAGTACATCTGACAAATTTCAGGGGTTTTTAGTTTTCAATACATCATTCATTCTTTTTATTTCTTCTCCCCCATGTTGGAAGTTTGATCAAGATTGCAATTCAGGAGCCTCCAAAGGAAATGTCAAAACTAGAATGAAAATAATCTGCTTCTGAATCACTATGTTGAGGAAAAAGATTTTGTTTAGATGCTGTCCCTTATATTTAAGCTTTTATTAGAAAAACTCTACAAGGAAAGGATATGCATAGCCAATAAATGCTTCACTTAAGCTAGCAATTAAAACCTGTTAGAAGATTCTCAAATAAATTATAACACATGGTCCCTCTTTTAATGAACCTGTAAGTAGGATTCTGTAAATTGTTTACTTTTATGAATAATTACAGAGCCTTAAATAAAGCAAAGTATACCAAGAGTGTAACCATAACTTGACAAACTCTGGTATGTAATTAATGGGTAAACTGAATTTCAGCTAAGCTTTTCAAAGGTTGGTTGACAAGTTGAGCCTCATAAATGAGCTGTGTCTGTCTTCATCTTATCTATTAACCTGGAAACTTAGAAGCTGCTTGGGCTGAATCCAGTCTGTCTCTCCATAATACAGGCAGCCATTGAGTACATACTAAATCAAAAAAAGATCTGTGAAGGATCCGCTCCCATTCAGTACAGTCTATGAATCACTTTCCAGTGGTTTGACATATGTAAAACATGGTAGTTTTTTGCTACTATATATACTATAGCTATCAAAACTATGAAGTGGCAAAATAGAGCAGAAGATGGGAGAGAGGAGGTGAATTGCCTCTTGTCCTACGTGACAAGAAAAGATTTTAAACAATGACAAGAAATGAATCCCACTCCAAGGAGAGGCAAAAAACCAAACCAACTGACTGACCCACCTACTTCCCCCAAAAAAGATATGCCTTACTAGTGCAAATTTGAAGGACATTCTCACTGAGTAAATTTGTCAATAGGTTTAGCTCTGAGAATATAGGAAGACCTATCAACCAGGCACTGGAGAATTTTCAGTATGCACTAGAACATCTAAATGTGCATTCTGCCTCAAAGTACGGGATAGCCCTTGGGCTTCAGAAGCTGGTGGCTGCTCAACACAGAAACCAAGCAGAAAAAGAAATCTTTTTTCTGGTCCCAAAAGACAACCAAAAGCCCTGAAATATGGGATTCATATAATAAAAATATAATCCACGCTTCCTGATGCTAAACCTATGCTAGTTAAGGCTTTCTAGAAAAGTTTAAGTAGGAATTCTCCAGCTCTGCTGTACAGTCCCTTCTCATCAAGCACCATCCTCACAGGTATCTTACCAGGCTCCCTCTTAAGACAGCTAGCTATATTTTTCTGTGCTATACTGTTTGTGTGTCTATTTTACATTTTATTGTTGTTCTTAGAAACCTTTTGATTTTTATTATAGCTCGATTTGTAATAATTTTGTATGTGTTTACCCGTTGCCAGTATTAGATTCAACTTATGCTTATTGGTCATTATTTTTTCCCTCTAAAAGTATTCCTAGGTTCTCATACTCCTTAATTTTTGTCTGCTAAGTGATAGCTCTTTCAGAGAAACTGTGTAGTAGCACAGAAACAGAAGTGTTTGCTGTTTGCCTTTTTGGCAACAACTGCAGTAGGAAGGCTGAAGAGAAGTGACATAATGACTTTTCTTAAAGCTAAGGAACAGTGACCCTGTGACTTAATCAGCTCGGGCAATTAAGTCTGATATAATTTTGGTGGTAAAATTAGAGGTTTGTTATGCAAGTCCTGTGGAGGTGTAATTTTTCCATTTATCTTTCTCCTAATAGTGAAAAAAGTTGTGTAATTTACCTTTGGCCACATTTTTCCATTTGTCCTGCTGGATTATCCACTGCCTGTATTTCTACCAGTGTGACTAGGCGGAGACAGCGCTGCATATTATATCACTGCAAAAATCTGAATTAACATTGGGTGTAAAAGGGAAGGAAACACAAACACACATGCAATTATACAGAAACTCATTGTTTCAATAATCCACATAACTTGAAAACAGTGATTCTAATGAATCTTTGGATGGTTTCTACATGGTTTCTGTCCTGCAATTTCTTCTGTGCTACGTATGAAAATGTCAGTCAACATTTCTACCATGTCTTTATCCATTATCAAATATGGCTTAAACATGTACTTATATTCAGATGTTGATTCAGGACTCTTCACAGTCCAGAATATAGCTTATACACTAGCAGGTTTTTATTAGTAATTTCCAAAACCAGACATGAACTCCAGTACAAACTACAGGGGAAGCAGAAAACTTCTTCCTTTCTACTTTTTTTTCCCTAGAAATCAAGTGCAGGGGTGTGGGCAATGTTTTCTGTGTTGTGTTTCCCCCTCTCTCTTCCCCTCTCCCACGCCCCCGTAGGTGTTTCTTGGTTGCTTTATAAAATTCTGAAAGTTTCCCAAAAGACAATCATTTTGCATTATCTGGTCTTTTTATGCTAAAGGGGTGTCAGAGAATTGTCTTGCATTAATTCCTTGTCTGTGTGTGCAATGCCCTCCAGCCTAATCTCAGTCTTCAACTCTTGGCCATCTGCTTCTGATAATCTAACTTTCAAATGGAAACCATCAGTGTATTCTTTCCTACTTGTTGGGCAATTTTACTTTCTTGATTATTCTGTGAGATGTCCTTCCAGATCCTCGTACACTCAGAAAACTACTTCTGTGTCTTGCCTTTAGTAATAAGCAGAATCTTTTCTTCAATATCTTTCTTATACCAGAGTCATCATGGATCTTCTGGTCCTTTCCCTTGCCTGTCCATGTCAGGGTATTTTTGTCAAAATATGTTGGGGACTACATTTATTACATATGAGTGAGATGCTGATCTGAACTTCTTGTAGATACATGGTGAAATGAACAGGATCAGAAAACCTTAAGAATTACTTTCCCCGTGTCCTTATATGGCAAGGTGCCAACAATTGAGAAGGATCTTGGAGGGAAACACTGAACAAGCTGGGAAGAGTCAGCTGGTATTTCTTAAAGGCCTGAGAAAGGATGCAAAAGCTCAGTATTGGAGGCCATCATTATTAACAAATACACCATAGTTTTGGAGGGTTTCATTATATATATAATGGAGACCATGTGAGGAGTAGTTTTCTGTTCATCAAAAAGTCTTCTGGTGTTTTTCGAAAGACTTCAAATTAGTTATTCACTTCTAATATCAGAGATTGGTTGGGTAATAAGTGAACTGGCTTTTGGGATTTGTAGCCATACATAGCAACACATGTTGTTAATAATATTTTTAGAGTCTCTTAAATAAAGAACTATTTTTCCAGCCAGGAAGGAAGTTCTAGAAGTTAAGGAGATGTGTGTATCTTCTAGCACATATCTTCTGTCTGCATTAGAAGATACGCAGGATTTCTACACGGTGATTAAGTTTAATATTGTATCATCTAAACAAATTTGGCTATTTCCCCAGTGTTTGGATGATGTAATTATTTTTTTTGCAATTGTGGATTTTATTTTTTCTTCTTCTTTTAAGATACCAATGAAATGTTCCTCTGGGAATGTTTGACTTCATTTCCAAGACAAATTGCGCAATTACCACAGGTGATCTGAAGGGCAATGGGTCTGTGTATTTCTAAGAAAGCGAAAAATTAACATATTACTCCAATTCAAGATAGTAAAGGAAAAATGAGGCTTTAGGCTTGTGAAAGTGAAATCTGAAACTTCCTATTACCTTTGCTGCATTGTGAAAGTCATAGTCACATAAATAGTGTTGTGAAAGGTTGACATTCTTTTCCTTTCATTGATTTGGCTAGCAGCCCAGTGTATTCCAATACTTGCAGCTTTGCCTTCCAGAAGGATGTCGTCAGTCATTCTGCAACTTCCTTATTGTGGGAAATAGTCGCTTTTAAAATGGATGACCTATCATAAAATCCTAAAATTGATCCCAAATTTGCTTTAAAGAGTAGACCAAAACCACATTTTATTTATCATCTATCAGCAGTATACATGTGAGTGTGAGAGAAAGATAAAGGCAGTAAAATTGGAATTCTTAGATCTGATTTTAATTCCAAAAAGTAATGGAAAGTTTTAAGACTCCAATATCTTTAGCCCAATTCTTCTAGGAATGGTAGGGACAGTGATCTTAAAACCTGTGTAATCTTTCTAAATTTTATGAGCAATATGATAAAAAATTTATGAGGCTGTATCTTGAAATCAATTGATTTTACTGTTTTTACCTACTTTTAACAGGCATGGTTTTCTGCCATAAAGAAACATTCCCTTGAACCTTACAATATTTTCCCCAAATCTTTCCTTTTAAAAGGTAAAGCAAGTTATTTATGATTTTAGAAGGTAACTTCACAACACGGAGTTCAAACCCAACCTAACTTACATGCATGTTGCGAATTGCAAATGCATTTTTGTAAAATTTCCTCTTTGTTACCCTGATAAAAGGTAGCACCTGTTCATCTCTTTTCTCAAAGCATATTCAAGGGTCCAGAAATAAGAGAGTCTGAATAATAGAATTTCACCTATCTCAAGAAGTTATTAAAATACAGTGACTGAAGAATTATTAACTGAGTTATTGATACTTTAGACTAGAAAATTCTATATAGCAAAAAGAAAAAAACCAATGCTCAGATTATTTTAAGATGTGGAGAAGAGAGATTTCCAAAGAAACTACAACTGATTGAGACAATGGTACCTGTAGTAGAAGAAGAATTGTAAGCTCATTACTATGGCAGTTATCTGCCCATTCAGTAACTGCAGTTTGTTGAGAAACTTGTAATTTGTGATACAATTTTAGACTTAGAAAGAATGAGAGCTCTCAGGTAAATTATGGAAACTCTGAGCATCACTATTACTTGTTTTTATAAAGATATTATGTCAGATTCATTATTTATTTTTTTATACTATCACAAGATTTTTTTAAAGAAATTTTCTAATCATCATGAATAAAAATTTTAAAAATATTGTAAGCAAAGTTTGATGTGGAAAGGAGTCTAATATAAACTAAAAAAAATTCTTAGTGTACCAAGCCCTAGTTGTTCCTTTCTTTTTTCTTTTATTTTATTTTATTTTCTTTCCTTTTTTTCTTTTTTCTTTTTTCTTTTTTCTTTTTTCTTTTTTCTTTTTTCTTTTTGTGCACTGGGGATAGGAGAATTTTAAAGAAATAGGACAACATATCCATCATGTTTTGAAAGAAAAAAAACAAACATCTAAATTTCACGTAATATCTTTACTATCTTGTGGTTCATTATTTAGAAGTTTTAGCCTTTAACTCTTATCCTGGTTTTATTAATTTCCTGTCCTCCTCCATATGGATGGCTTCATAACCAGTTCGGTCTGAACTTTCTGTCACAGAACATGTACTGATGCTTTCTGGATGCAGTGATGCTTTTCAAGCAATGATAGAATAGAGGAGGAGGACAAGTTAGGGGAGAAAAGGGGTGGCAATTACCAATGTTCTAATTTTTTTTTACATTTTTTTGATATATTCTATTGAAGATTGCATAATATAAAATATTTAGAACATAGCTGTAGTGGAGAGTAATTGAATTGAGCATTTGAAGTTGTCATGGAATCATAGAATGGTTAGGATTGGAAGGAACCTTAAAGATCATCTAGTTCCAACCTCCCTATAATGTTTAATTAATGTGTATGAAGACAATTTTAAAAATTTATTTTAACATAATTAAAGTTAAAAATGAAATTTGTTATCTTCATTCTGGTTTTAGTACAAAAAAGGGGAAAGTGTCATCATTTTTGAACACTGTCTGTATTAGTCTCTAAATGTCTCTATCACCGAGGCTTCTATACCCAGCCTTGATTCTGAGAGGTGCACTGCTGGCAGTGATAGTCATCCCTGCTGCTCTGTCAAGCAGGACCCCCAAGGGAAGAGAGGTCAATATGTCCTTCTTGTCTGGACTAACTCTGGTAACTGATTTTGTTGAAGTCTGCTATGACTTCAGCATATGATTGGCATCAGTGTTTCTGAGGCATGGGAAAATCTCTCCCAGCTCCAGTTTTAAAGGCCCAGAAGATTCAGGATGTAAACTACACCAAAACCACCTGAGATGTAGTGTGGTCATCCGAGCACTTAGCTGCTAATAACCAAATGTCTGTATTATGATTCAACTTGCCTATACCATAAATTTTGCAACCACTGTCACTACGTCCATTATGTCTGTTGTTTATTGTTCTGTTTGTTGCATCTTAAGATACAAGGGCAAGAATGATTTTCTGTGGAATCTAAGCTAATGTAAGCAAAATTGCTGCACACTCTTTGAGCATATAACTCCACATCTTAATCCACTTCTTAAAGTGCATGTGGTGATCTAAACAGCCTTGCAAAGGCAACTGTAATGCTGGCATTTCTAAGTATTTCAGCTTATTCTTTGAGTCTTTTAAAATGCAACTGAAAAAAAGAAAGCCAGGTGCCTCTTCAGAAGTGCAGTTAACCTCTCAGGATCATGAATCTGCTATATTAAATTATGCCTGAAATCGAGAGGTAATTATAGTTGTAATAATTATTCCCTTGTAGATTAACAGAGGGTTGGGAGCTTGTAGTGAAGGTTGTAGTAGTGAGTTTGTAGTGAAGCAATGCATGAACCATGAATTCCGGTTTCTTTCTTGTTCTACCTCATTATGTTGTCCATAGCTTTCAGTTGATAGTTGGGCAAGTTTCATGCATTTTTGTCATGAATAATTCCTTTGGATAAATTCATGAGATGTTCCACCTCTGTATATGTAAGAAGATATTTGTTTACTTCCACATAGTTATCTAGTAGCTTTTTAGGTATCTTAAGTTATATCACCTAAAATCCAGATAGTAATTTTGGATGTCCTGCAGTGTCTGAGAAATTTGCACTATGCCAGAGGAGCTGACAAAAGACTTCAAAGAATCTCTTGGTCTTTTGCAAACACAGGTAGACCCTCTGTCTCTCTTTAAATAATTGATTAGCATGCTTTCTTCTAGCTGTATTAGGAAGCCTTTTTCCTTACTTTTAGTCTTCTCTGTTTTCAACTTTTCTTTCCTGAATTGCAGTTGCACCAATTCTGCTTTCCTGACTGCAGTCATCGCAGCTGTGGAGCAGAAAAGCATCTCACAAGAAAATGCTGATAGGAGTTTTTATAATGTTCAATAAAAACATCTGATTTAAAAAAAAAAAAAAGTGACACCTCAAATACTATCTCTCACTCAGACTGTTGTTTATTAAAATGGCACTAGGTGCCTATATTTAGGCAATTGGATCCTTTCCTTCTTAGTTGCTCAGAATGACTTATACCAAGGTGATTTAATTGCTTCCAAGAATTAGATCCTTAGGCTTGCTTCAGTTGCTGGATTTGGAAAAGAACACAAGCAACAGCACTGAAGAAAGGATCTGTTACAATAGCTTTTCAGCCCACAAGCCAGAGGCTTGAGTGCTGACATTCTGTCTTTCCTAATCAGGATTTACCTGCTCAGTAATAGGTAAAGAGTATGTTCATTATTTTGATATTTTAGTTTCTTGCCTCTTATAAAAGCAACCATCAGTGCAAGATTATTGTTGTTGGGCTTTCTTTTTTAAGATGCATGACTTGGTCAAATTTATGAATTTTCATAAGATCAGTAAGAAACACCTTGCTGATTAATGACTAGTTTTCACAATTTGAGAAAATTTCCTTATCTGTACAAAGCTGTCTTTTTTGGTTTAAAATCCTTGGGTTTTGATCATGTTATATTTTATCTTCTTAGGAATGGCAGAACTCTATTCAGAAGAATGCAGGACTTGCATTTATTGAGCTCATCAATGAAGGAAGGTAATTAATTTTAAAAATTTTGAACAAGAAGTCATTTTGCATTTATTCCATTGGGTGCCAATACTTCCTCACCATCTGTTCCAAAAACATTCTGACAAGACCATTTTAATTAAGAGATTTGTTGTATAGATACATTGTATAGTAAATATTTAATTTGAAACTATGTACGTTCTGAAAACGTTGTTTATTGACAGAGGGAAATAGGGCTCCCATGAACTGTATATAGGTTTGGGTTTATCTGAGAATTGAACCACCATTTTCCAGAGCAGCAAGGTTGTTTTATCCAGGCAATCTAGTGAGCCCAATCTGTAAACCCATCTGCTGCTCCATCTGTTTTAGGAGCACAGCATTCACTGTACAGATGCACTTCTCTATAGTATCAGTTCACAAGGAATTATTTTATCTAGAATTACTTGTCCAATATGAGTCCTGTAAAATACACAGGACATTGTGTTTATAAGAGCTGCCTCGCTTTTGTAAATTGTTAAGATACTTAACTATCAATCCTCAAGTAATTTTAATGTAATTTATCTGTTTATAACTTCTACTCTGTGCAATGTTTGTCAGAACTCCCAGCCAGCAAAGGGGGACTCTTTGACCTTCCTAGTAGTGGAATGCCAAAGACAAATGGAGCCGCTTGGGTGCAACCTGTGTTGGCCAGTACATTAAGTCTTTTTGAATCTAGATGTCTGGATATGCGCCGTTGAAAAAAAAGAACAACATAGCAATATGCCTGTTGAAGTGATATTGTCATTTTATACACTTTTTTTTTTTCACCAGTAGCATGTCCTTGCCGATAGTAAAGTATCATATCTTCTCTATATCATGGGGTATTTTTTTTGTCTAGCTGATATTTCCGTGGTTAAATCATGTGTTCACTTAAAAGGAAGACTAGAACACATCAGAGATAGGAGTATAGGAACATCAATATCTGGAAAACAGGAGCGTGTAGCTATATACCCTCTTTTTGGTTGGTGTAAATTCTCTGAATGCACATGAGGTTACACTGCAATATAGCAGTTGGAAAAGTAGTCCTTTCACTGGAAAGTCTTCTGGCTACACAGCAGCAGTATGAGTTTGCACCATAATAAGGCTCACCCGAGTGTGTCATGTACTGCACGTTATACAATAAATATTACATGATAATAGACTGAATAATTATAGTAAGCTTATGTTCTCAGATAGTAATATAGATTCCCATTTTGACCCTTTTTATTTTCTCAGCCAGGCAAGTGGATTCAGGTATTACTGTATGCTCATTATTGATAAAAATTCTCATTCTGAACAAATCCTACATCCACCTGTTTTTAGCGGTCAGGTATTCAGCTATCAGTGGACCCTCTACTCAACTCTAACAATAGCTTTTCAAAAAGAAGTCGTATTTAAGAACTGCTGCTTAAATCCAAGCAAGGGAGTTTATTATGAAACTGCCCCTAGGCACACATTCCTCGATACACTTTTGCCAAAAAGGTGTTTTAGAACAAGTGCGTGTGCATTTCTAGAGCACTTTTTGCAATCAGCCCATCCATTTTTAATTTACCCTTTTGGGTATAAAGATAACAATCCTTTAACTGGAAATTGTTATAAATATTTATTCTGCTTAATAGCTAAACTTGTGAATGCAATTCATCAATCATAGCTAGCGAGTGCAATTGTGCAGTTGTCAACAATTAACAGGACATAAACAGTTGATGAATGTGCAGCTGAATTAAAGTGCTCCCTAGGATAACCTGAAATTATAAACTGGATCATTTAAAGGAATCTAACAAAAGATCTTTATAATTAAAACAAAGCAGGGTTAATGGGATGTAAAATTGCATATAATCACTGTGCAATAACGATTGAATTTTAAATTATTAAAAGCAAAATGAAGGCTAAGAATATTTTGAAGGACTTTCTGGGTAAGATTTTGAGAGACCTGGGTAATAAATAAATCAACAGTTTTGAGAAAGCTTTTTATTTTCAGCATGGAGGAAAAGGTTTTGATGTAATGCAGAGGATTATAGTTTTTAATATCTTCATTTAGATGTCTGTCTCTTTTAATATATGGATGCTATAAGGTGATTTTCTGAGTACCAAACTTTTGTTATTTCTACTTGAAATAATTCAAGTGCCTTTCTGATCTTTGACTTTATTTGAAATGTTCTGAAAGAAAATGTGTCAGTTCAGTTGTAGTTACAAAAAATATACCATCCATATTCCTGACACTTTAATAGATTGCTTTTTCATTTTAAATCAGTTGATTTACTGTGTTTGTTTCTCTTTTTTTTTCTTGGTTTAGATGAGGTTTTGTTAGGAAAGTTTGACACCATATATTTGTAGAATTCAGTGTGCAAACACTCTGATACAGCTCTCTAACAGTCTAGGCAGGAACTGTTATAACAGTTTTTAGTGCAAACAAGAGTATCTGACTGTAGATTTAAAGTAATATTTTCAAAGAAAACAAAGGCAAAGATATTTAATTTGGAACTGTAGAATACCTCTATCTATAATATGCTTGAAAGATTTAGAGACATCCTAGTTATGATCTTGAACTTTATGCTTCTTTGTAATCAGTCTCACAGTATGAATAAGTTGAGGGTATCACACATGTTAAGAGCTTCACTGATAGCAGCTTAATTAGGAATTCAGATTTTGATTATTATATACACATAAGTAGGCTGAATTTAAGAGCTGGATGGATCTGCAGTGTTGGTTATAAAAGGGAACAGAAAGACTTCTTTTAGGAATGATGTGGAAGGGAGATTACCACCTACATTTAAGTGGAGTGGTGGTGTATGTGGTCAAGAGAAAAAGGTACAGGGTGACCAGAACAAGATAAAAGAACTTGCCTCACATAAATATGTACACAAATGAATGCAGCTTCAGCTAACAGTAGAGATTGCTTCACAAGGAATTACCAAATTCTGACATTACTGGAATGAATGAGATTTGATGGGACAGCCTACACTGCATGACAGAAGTGCTCTGACAGTGGACAGATACAAGTTCCTCAGTGAAGTTTGCTTTCTCTAAAGCAAAGAGGGAGTGTTGCCTTCTCTGTGAAGGAGCAGCTCAGATGTATCAAGCTCTTCATTGGGATGGATGACAGTCTGGTTGATAACTTTCAGAATTAGAGGAGAGTGAGAGTGATGTCACGGTGAGTTGGTTACAAACAACCCATTCAGGTTGAGGGAAAGAAAGAAGAATTCTTGAAATAACTTGGGGAAGTATCTGGATTACAAACCCTAGTTCTCATGGGGATCTTTAACCTTCCTGGAAGTGCAACATGGTGGGATATAGCAGTTAAGATTTCTGGAGGGTGCTGGGAATAACTTCTTGATTCAGAGTGAACAAGCTAAGAGTGACATACAGCTGGATCTGCTATACAGTAACAAACAAGAACTGGTTTTGGATATGGTAATTAGTGGCATCTTTGGCTGTAGTTACCATAAAATAGTGGAGTTCACGATCCTGAGGGATGTGAGGATGGACGGTAGCAGAGTACAGACTTCCTGAGTGCAGATTGTAGCTTATTCAGGAAACAGATAGGTAGGATCCCATGGGAGACAGATGTGGAGGTCAAGGCACTTGTAAAAAGTCAAGGAAATTGGGACAGGTCACAGATGCCCATCTTCAAAATAGTCCAAAAAAAAGACAGAGAACTATAAGCTGGTCATCTTTTCTTGGAAAACCATGTAGCAAGTCCATTTGGAACACAGAGGGTAATTGAGAAGAGCGAATGTGGGTTTACAAAAGCTAAACCATCTCCGACCAACTTGATTGCCTTCCATGATAAAACAACTAGATTTGTGGACACAGGGAGGAAAATTATTTACCTTACATTGTCAAGGCTTCCACACTGTCCCCCACAATAGTCACATATCAGAGTTAGAATATTTCATGCTGAATGGATGGACAACTAAATAGGTAGAAAACTGGCTACATTATGGGGCTCTAAGGGTTGTGGTTAATTGGTTGTACCCTGCCTTGATATTTTTGACAAGTAGAGTATCTCAGGGGTCTTTCCTGCCTAAGAGATTAATGTTACAGATCATTATCTATTAGTCTTTCAGAACTGGATTACTATCCTCAGCTTCTGTTTCCTTTCTCCTTTGTGTTTCCGCAACACTCACCTCTTTAAAGAGCTGACCTTGTTCTTTCATTTAAAATAATTTCCTTCATTTTTTTTCCAGAATTTTATCATTTTAAATAGCAGAATTATATTTTGTAATATAAATTTGAGGAAATATGAGACTATATTTCATCTCAGATTTAAAATTGCAAGCTTTGTTTATGTGATTTCTTCTCTATGAAAGTCTGATTTCTGCCTTTAGCCATGAAAATGTATACTTTTGCATATCCACCTACCTGGACCTCCAAGCATACTTAAAATTCCCAAGAAACCTTTTTCTTTTAAACCTTGTTTTGTTGAGAGTTTTCACTGATTTCCTGGAAGGAGTAACAGAATGTTTAAATACACTGGAAATTTGTGTTTGTTTAAATGTAGATGAATTGCTGATTAAATCCTGAAAGGAGGCTAATAAAGGCTTACATTCTTTCCATGTTACCTCAACTAGGATTTTTGGGTAACTGCAGCAAATTTTCTTTTGGACATCCTCTGTTGCAGTTTGGCAGTTCTGATATGTTTGGTTTGTGGTAAATGAGCTCACAGTCATTATTCACTGTCTGCAATACTTAAATATTCAGGCCCTGTGTTAAAAAGTATATCTATGGTGCCATTTGGAATATTTGATTTATGATGTGCATTTACAGTTGGATCCCTAGATACCCCTTGAAGAACTCAGTTAGTAGTTGGGTCCAAGGAGGATGGAGGAAAGATGCTGTTCCTTGTTTCTGTGTTAACAATGATCTTGATGACAGGTCAGAATGGGAAACTCACCTGAACCATCCAGGAATGCAAGATACTTGGTCATGAGACATCATGGATGTTATGTAGCAGAGGGTTACCAGAACAATCTTGTGAATCTTGTGAAAGATTCCAGACTTACATGCAAAATCAAGCAGAAAATAGCACTAGGGAAGCAGTAGCATTCAGATACAATATATAAATAAAAATAAAGGTGTATCAACTGTGAGTGTGTTTTTATGGAAATTCACCCTCAATATCATCTTCTCTCAGTAAAAGATTCCTGTCATAGATACTACTGTAAAACTGGGCACCAAATGTCTATATTTCTGCTCCAGCTGAGTCGTGAGCTTGAGCTCCCCTTTAGATGGCTATTTTGTAATCTCATACTATTTATTACAGCTGTCTTTGCTCTACCTCCAGACTTATAGTCAGTTTATGTTAGCATACATTATTATGGTAAACATCTATGTGTACATAGAAGTCCAGTACAGCTGGAGTTCTAAGATCTGTTTGAGGCCTCCTCTCCCCTTCTAAGCTTGCCTGATCTCATCATATCTCAAAGCCGAGGCTGATTCTGAGATGCAGGCCCGCTCAGTTGTAACTGCTAGTCTTGGATGTTTGCCGGGTGGACACTATTTCAAAGAGACAGATTCCTCTTGATCTAGAAGATTCTTATGCAGAATAGAAAATCTTTATGAGGAGTGGAATAGATTTTGTGGTCAACTCTGAGTTTCGCTGAATCTGGTATAGTTCTGTGACATTTCTGAAACATTAATAGTTATCTCCATTAATTTTATCTTGCCAACATGCTCATGTTGTAGTTCAGTAGCTGGTCTTTGCGTGCTATAATTTCAGTCTTTTCTCTAGTGAATTCTTAATTTTTGCCCTGTTGCTATAAATTGGACCCCTGTGTTAGATGTTCCTATAAACTTCCAAAGTTTATAGGAATTTGCTTTCAAAGTATTTATAGCAATATGCCATCCTGTAGAACTTCAAACTCTTTAAGTTTGACCAGTTTATGAATCCTATTATAGATACCAAGTGCAATGATAGGTTTCATTTCTTATGAATGCCATTACGAGTAGTAATTGTCAAAACAACCGTGTTTGTTGAAAAAGTGGCATATTTCCAGGCTGCTTCTTGGAAAAATTAAGCTATGGGCATCTGATGAAAGTAAGTCAGAGAAACATCTGTTTCCCTGGACATGTGAGTTGGCAGAACTTCAAGAATGAGTAGAGGAAGCAAGACCTTGGCTAAATTATAACAAATGTTCATTTTGTAATCTGTTTTCAAAATTGCTGCTTGGGAATGATCTGCTTTTTTAGTTTATCTCAAATGAAAGAAAGATTGGGTAACATAAGAACAATTGTTTTATCTAGAAGCGTAACAACTACAAGCCCTCTTTCTGTGTGAGATTATTTCTAGGAAGAACTGACTGCAGGATAGTGAAGTCAGTTTAGAATAGTTAGGGAGATAAGAGTTTTCATCCCTGTTTTCATCCTTCAATTCTGATAGGTATACAAATATCACTGTCACAACCTATTGCAATCCACATCTAAATGTGCTGCAGACATTTTATGCTCTTTATAGGTTTCCAAAACAGTTTGGGTCTATAAAAGAAAAAAATTCCCAGGCTCTGGCTATTTACCTGAATGACTTCTTGGAGTGTGAAACTCCACAATCCAGCCTTTTTAAACCCCAGTATCTGGGGCTTCTAATCAATTAGCCGTAACTTTTCACAACTTCCTTTAACCTGTAAGCACTGGACTTCTAAAGCAACCTTGCTGACAATAGAATTCAGGAAAGCAAGCCACATGGACTTAAAACTATTTCTTACCTACTCCTACACATTTGCAAATAGCTCATATTTACGAATCAGCTTGTCCTGTGATATACTCTCAACTAGTCTGGTCTCACTTGTAAGTCTGAGATTCTTTGATTTTTAAATAGGTAAAGAAGAGCCTGACCTTTACTCTTACTGCTACAGATACTTAAGCCGTGTCATGCTTATATTAAAGTACCAGCATATCTTAATTCTAGCTTTTACTTCAATTTTCCATATTTCAGCTGGGAACTTCACAGCTATCTCTACAGAAGGCTCATTTTCCCCTAGAAATATACCATGAATTTAGTCACGAGTGATTTCAGACTGTTATGTTGGAGGTTTCCATGCTGAAAGTCTTTTGACTTGTCTAAAATCAAATCAAACCCATTTCTTAGTAAGGGATCTTTAACTGTGGGTCATAAATTTGTGGGAATTAATAGAAATCAAGCTTTTCTTGGTAAAGAGAAACCACAAGTTACCAATTCAGTGTTTAATGTCTACTTTATGTTGTGAGAACTGAGGCTCAAAGAGAATAAGAGTTTTGCTGGTCATCAGTTCCTGGTTGAGATCAGCTCAGCTGGGGAAGGACACAGCGGCACGTTTGACTTCAATTCTGGAAGGAGTTTCAGTGGTGCAAGTGAACATTTACACAGGATAAACCCAAACGTTACTCTAGGTCAATGTCTTTTTTCTTTTGGTAAATCACAAATTACTGTGAGACAGTATAAAAATTAGAGAAGGCTTGTGGTGACACTTTTCAGACAACACCTTAGCCCTGCGGGAGGAGCACTTGTGTAGAGACTAACAAGTATAGTCAGAAGGCCTTATTCATCACTGTCTTAACATTGGTCTGTCTACGAGGTCTTTTAGGGTTGGTGCTTGCTGAGGCGGGATGTGCATTTACAAGGGTGAATGAGAAGAGTGGGTGTAATTCAGTCGCAACAAATGCTCAGTTGTCAGTGATAAGGAGATCTCACTAAATAACATGTCTTAAAAGGCTAAATATTGTACTGCTCTCACATTTCAAACCTTCCCTCTCTTTAGCAAATATATATGCATTTTGTCCCTCAAGCTCTTTCTTACTTGGTTGCTCCAATCCATGATTGTTCAGGAAAGGTACAGAGAATACACTTTTCCCCAAAAGGGAATGCTCTCTAAAAATTTTTGGATGAGAAGCGTAGTTGGGCAGATGACTGAAACATCAGATGGATTTCAAACCTGCATTGATATAAATATTATACAATGTAATATGTTACCTAAAGATTTTAAAATGTACCAATACATGGAGTTCATGTTCTTAAAGCATATGCTAGAGACTTTGGGTTCATCTTTTGGAAATGTCTAAGGAGGTAAAAGACCAATCTATCACTGAAATTTTCTTGTGCAGAATTACAAAATATAGGGGGTGAAAAAGGAAAACCATTCTAGAATTACATCAGAAAAGTTATTTACATTGAAATAAGGCAGCATTAATGTTACTATGTAAATAGAGACTAGAACTTGTCAGATACTTCTGACAGTTTTGGCTATGCACTTGCAAAAAAGATAAAATCAGTGTATGAAATTAATAAAAACCCAAAAGGCAATCTCTTTTGCTAACTGTTTTGCCATACAAGAAAAGCCAGAGAGCTGGTTTACTTAGCTTAGTAAAACAGAGATAGATTAAATATCAGAAGGTCAACAGAAGGAAGAAGAGTTGTGTAAACCTAAGGACAACATCTGCATAAGATGAAATCATAAAGACAGCTGAAGAATACCTTTGGATTAGAAAGTAAAAGGATTTTAACCTTCAGAGAACTTTCCAAAGCTGTATGGGAGGACAGCTCATTTTCATAAACAAAACACAGATTTCATGAGCTTGATTTCATGAGCTTGATTTTAACCCTTCTCTTTTTCAAAAGTTTGTCTTTCTGGCAAGGGATTTTTAAGAGTAGTGTAATTTTTAATGGTCTTCTAGATGCAAAAGCACACTTTACCTAGTCTTTGAAGTTGTACTTTAGGTACATACAAACACCTAAGGTAATATGCCCCTTATTAGCACACATTGATACAATATTATTTAATGATAATATAATGTTTATAGTTTGTGGCCTAACTTTTGTCATGATCCCAGTGTGCTGACCACTATACAAACATTTTTTTTGTCTTTTTCTTGAAGAAATCAAAATCAGTGTTAGAGATATGAAAGTGCATGAATCAACTGGCTAGATATGGTTGAAACGATATTGAAGCATTCCGTAGATAAGATTTTTCACAACAAATGAAAAGGAAGAGAGCACATATGTCTGTAGTTTTAAATAAAACCAAATAGCCTGGACTGGACTATGTTCATACTGTTTAAGGTCGGCACCTTCTAGAGCAGAAGGTCTTCATTCATCCTACATAGCACTTAGTCCAGCTCCTGCCTGAAGAGTGTATGGTTCCAGTTAAACCTTAAGATACCATTACTACTTTGTCTGTTTAGTTAAGATTGTTTGGAATAATGGGAGAGCTGCCCACCAGAATAATGTCTGCTGTGGGGTATGACATGGAAACATCTGCAGAACTTTCTTGGGATGCATTTGAAGGGTTAAATTGATTCAGTCTCACTCGTCTCTTCAGTAAACTGTCCCTTGGACCCTGCCTATACATCTTCAGGATGGAAATTAGAGTGATCCAAAAAATTAGTGGAGGCCAGGCTAATGATTTGAATGCTGTAGGCAGCCAGGATCCAAACCTCAGGCACGTTGCCTGGTCCCCTTTTGTTTGTCATCTCCTTGACTTTGGACCCTGAAGACCTGTGGCATCTTGAGGTTACCTGAAATTTGACTTGTTTTGCCTGATGTGCTGTCCAAAAGCTGCAGCAACTTCAGAGTTGTTCCCAAATGCATGACGTCTCTCAGTTTCTGGAGCAGAAAGGTCCATTAGGGGGTGGGAGGTACAGCTGGGGTCACCAGCAGTTTCAGTCAGCAGATTTGAATCATCTGCTGCATGTCTATAAAAGTTTTCATTTTCTGTAAAGCAGCCAGAGACTTGTGTTGACAGATCTCTTTTTTTTTTTATCATATTTTTCTAGTTCTTTTTTTTTTTTTTTTTAATATTTTTTCCCTGATTATTAGCCAATCCCTGTTTATAACTTGAGGAAATTAGCATTCTCTGGGAATCCATTTGAAGTACCTTTTAGGTGTTTTAGTGTATAAATAAATTTCTTCATACAGATAAATACGACTAAAGTGAAGATCTTATGTATTTATCATTGCTCACGAACAGAGCAAGCCTAGATAGTTTTTTGATGTATAAAAACTATGCCCAGGTGTCCCAAGAAAGAAACCCAGTGGATCAAAGTTAGTCTCGATTTTTTTGTCACCAAATTCTAGGTGCAGGGAGTATCTGAGAAACTATTGATTTCACCTAAAGCCATTTGGAACTAGAAATCTTGCCTGGACCACGGCTGACTCAAAGATTTGCACTGTGCTCCATTTATTCAACATTTATTAATTCAGGAAGAGATGTACAGCTAGTAGACTTGAAATCTGCACATTCAGTTTTGAAATCCTAACTAGTTGATTCCAGGTTATTAATGTCATATGAAAAAGTTCAGGAAGACCTGTGATGCAAAATTTGATTGGAGATGTTAAACACTCACTTCTGGTATTTTCTCATTTTAGGGAGGCTTGTTAAAGTCATGAATGCGTACTCCTAATCCATATCCAAAGACCATTCTTACCTCTTACCTCTTCACAATAACAATCTGAACAATTAACAGTAATAAAATACTAAAGCACATCTTCCTGCAGGGTAGATTAAAAAATAAAGCTAAATTTTGAGGACTACAATGGAGGCAATTTTGGTCTTTCAGTTTATAGTTTGCCAAAACCTTTTTGCTTTTGTGAATAGCAAAGGATTAGATATAATGAAAAGGCTTATTAAAAGCAAGAATATCCACTGTGAAATCTCCATCCAAGCTTGTTTACCTCTAAACACAGGGCCAAACATTTATGTCTTCCCATGCCACACACCCATATTAAACATCAGCTCAGGGTGAGGGATTTCCTTCCTTCACAGATGGTGGAACGCACCAAAAGGATGTCAAGATTAGAGTTCATATCTTTCCATCCAATAGATATAAGGTCTAGTAATCATGGCTTTCATTTGGGGTGCTTCTAAGCACCAGATATCAACCTTAGGATGGAATTTGCTAGAAATTTCGCACTCTTAATGTAGGAATCTCTAAAGTTAAGTGTGCTTTCCTGATGCTGCAAGAAGGAAAATCCCAGACCGTGCGCCAGTTTGACACAAAAAGAAACAGCTCTTCCTGATCTTAAACAGACCTGTCAGATCTTTGCATCCTGAAAGATATTTCCTCCCTGCTGATAAGAAGAGCAAAGCAATTTCAAATAGAATGGGTAAGCTTAGATATGGACTGTAGGGGAATGAGAAAAGTAGTTGCTTCCATTTTTCCTGCCCAGTAGAATATCAAGCATTATTAACAACACAGTGTTGCTTACCCTGCAATTTTATTATGCATCTCATGGTATTTGGTGTTCTTTACAAAAATCCTAATTTAAGGTGTCTGATTGACATCCTCAGTCTCAGTCCAATCTAAATCAGTTTTTTTCCTTCTTTTTAAGTAAGGTTTGTCTAGTTCTGGTGCCATGGGTTGGAAACATGATACACTTTTCACTTGTGTTTGAAAAGCATATAAAAGATATTTATATTATTTTTCAATTTCAATACAATTTTAAATCTTCAATAATCTCATTGTTTTTTAAGACTTTGAATTTGGAATATTTATGTTTAATATTATAATAGTATCAAGAAGAGTTTAAGCATTTGCCTAGATTATTTTTTTAATGATAACTTAGTATTAATATTAATAATGAGACTGCTGTTAAAAACATACTAGAAATATAATACTACCATAAAGAACTTTTCCCTTCAATAATAAATGGCAAGCTTTTTCCATGTAAGACTATTTGTTTGTGCTTTCACAAATGCAGAAAATTTTAGATAAAATTAAATCTTTCATGTCAACTAATTTGACAATTCCATTACAGTAGTTTCATTAGTTTAATTTCTTTTTCCATAAGTAAATCTGCTGAAATAGCTTATTTGAAGTATATCAAATGCAGAGGTTTATTTTAATTTTTCTTTTTTTAGATTATTATGTCATGCGATGAAAGACCATATAGTGCGTGTTGCAAATGAAGCAGAATTTATTTTGAACCGACAAAGAGCTGAAGATGTCCACAAGCATGCTGAGTTTGAGGTAAGCCTGAGAGTTGGTGCATTTCTGCTTCCCTGTTTTCACTCACTTGTCACCTAGACTGTAACCCCATACAATAAAGATTTTTTTTTTTCCTCCAAGAAAGAAATTTACATTGAAGGCATTTCTACTAATTTTTAAAAGCTTTGGTAAATGTCAAACACAAGCAACGGGTTTAGTGTCTCATCTCCTCACTGAAATTAATGAAAACATTTACAGCTTGAAGAAATCCCTTAATCAGAATGCCTAAACTGATATTTCAGAACCTTTAGCTTCACAAAGAACTTTTCCGATTTATTGTAGATAGTAATGTAAATCACATTAGTAATTTTTTAATTTTTTCAACAGTATATGTGAGTTCAGTAAGAAACTAAAGCAATTAATACACTTAAGGCTCTTAATAAAAAATACAAAATAAAAAGGTTTTGTTAAACAGAATTAGTATTTTAAGGTAATCTTGTTAGAACATTTTGCATTTTGGAGCACTTTAGAACATTTACTTGCTATAATTTATACACTGAAATGCGATATTACTTATCTTTCCTGGTAATTAGGAATCATTAGCTATTAACAGTAAGATTGTTGAAAATGTCTATTCTTTTGAAGTATTGGAAGAAGTGATGTTGCAGCTGGATCCCATAACTCTTTAATGTCTATAATCCTTACTCCTAAAAGGAGTCAACATTCAATTGCTTTTTTCAATAGGGCATTGCAGTATACAATTGAAATTACATTGCTTGAAAATGATCCAAATAACAAACAACAAAAAAAGGTATCTTTAAATCATGTGGTCAGTTTAACAGGTTTTTTGATTATTTCTCCAGGATTAATTTTGTTCCAATTGGAAAAAAATTTCACGCAGAGGTGATAAAGTTAAAAATTAATTTTTGACATGATTTTACCAAATATGGTTTTGCATTTTTATGATGTTTTATAAATTTCAGTAGCATTATTATTTATTATTTCCAAACCTGTTTGTGCTTGCATGCATTTGTGTATGTGTACACAAGCATACATTTCCACATGTTTTAACACTTAAGTGACCTAACATTAGGATTAAGGTAGACTGACTTAGTATTGATGATCAAAAATAGCTGTATCAATTTATTCATCTGTCAGAAAATGTCAACAAGCACCTGGAGGCTAGAAATAGGATCCAGTAATCTTAGTTTTGATGAGGTTTTTATCTCCTTGAAACAGCTCTCTCAAATGTGCACTTTGATGTACTGGTTCTTGTGCTCCTTGACCCAGCTGAAAAGTGTGAGACATAGAGATATCTGTTGTCATTTTGGATACACGTAACCTTTACTTCATTTTGTCAGAGCAGACAGCAGACACTTGTCATATGGGATTGCAACAACTTTATTACCAAGCATATACTGCATATTTTGAACTTAGATAAAATCACATTTACAATTAAGTGTGTGTCAGAGTGAAGTTTCATATTGCCTCAACAATAAATAACATTTGATATTTATCACAGCATCATGCAGTAACCTAAGATGACAATAGAAGATTGAGTTATCTGCTCTTTGAACAATACATTGAAGTATAAGGTCTGTCAGAACTCTAGACAAAATGAGAATATTCAATTAACTTCCAGCTTCCGATAGCAAATAGGATTTAGAATATTAACTAAAGTCCCTAAAGGAATAGCCTTAAGTCAGTCTTATTGCCTGGTAAAGACACCAACACATTTTTCTTATATGAAAATTTTCATTGTACTTGTCACACGAAAAACTCAGATACGTGGTTTAGATGAGTAAGATAAAATCTGCAAGTCATAAATGAAAATTATGAAATGTAGCCTGTGTTAAATATGAAACTCAGATGTACTTAAGTAAGAATGTTTTTTATATTGTCTTTAATAATGGTAGGTATACAATTGAACATTTTATTATTCATCTACTTGAAAGTAGTAGGAACAAAAAGATTTCTGGTAGTTTTCTGCTGCATAATTGTAAATCTGTCGTTTTGTTTTAATAAGCTGTATTGGTATATGTTCTGGGTTTTAAGTACATGTTAATCATTGCTCTCTGCCAGAGAACTGAGTGGCTATTTTATTTTTACCTTTTAAACTTTAATTGAGTCATTATGGGTGAAAGGATTTGGCCCAAGCTGCACCAGGTTACTGTGTCACCTGCATAGTGGGGAGGCAGTGGGCCAGCATCTAAATTTTATCCCGTGACTCTGGTTGCAGTCAGGGCCAGGGAGATTCCTCCCGGAGTGGGTGCTTCACAGTTAACTCTCATTTTGTTAACCTTTGTAATTGTTCAAGAAGAAAAATGAAAATTTAATTTTACTGTCCAATGATCTGGTGAAATATTAACCTCATTACTAAGGCAGATCATTGTACTAATTGGTGCTTCCCTGTACAAGAAGATAAATTGAAAAATGAATTAACCCTTTATGAATTAGTGTAATGATTGTTCTTTTCCAGATAGATTGCTTGAAATAATGACTGTAACACAGTGGAAAGACCACTGTGAAAATCTTACTGAATGCTAATGTGATCTGTAATAAAAAGGTAGTGTGCAGAAATATGAAGAATAAACTACAATTTAGTGTAAGATTAACTTAATTTTAATTGCTCTTTTGAATATTAGAAAATAGGATTCTGTTCACTGTATTACAATACTGAGCATTGGCTAAATGTTCTAAAATGGTGCACAATATCTGTGTGTGCAAAAATGCCTCTTAGAAGTCAATTTTAAAATTAGCTGGTTTAAGAATAATCTAGCATTTTTAATCTATACCTAGAAAATTATATTTATAATGGATTTATTTTAACTAGCATGGCTACATTTGCTTTGTTTAGACATTCAAAAGGATCTTTACTACCAGGGTAAACTGAATTTGAACTTAACACAATTTTGAGAAAAGATTGGAAAAAATGTATTGTACTTATTATAAATAAAGAAAAAATTTATCAAAACTAAAATACACTATAGAGTTTTGACAGTTTTAGAAACAAATTTGCATGAAGGTCAGTAACCACAGCATTTATTTTAGAGTCTGTTATCTCTTAAAGGAAACATGCTAAAAACATCAGACTTGTTCAATTTAAAAGTTGAGTAATTTTTTTAACCCGTAGGGTTTTTTAGAAATCGTAGTATGTTATGAAAATTTTTCATGTTGTGGTATGAAATAGAAAATATACTGCTTCATTTCATAGTTAAAGGAGATTCACTTTAATAGCCATAATAATAAAATCATCAAATAGCTTTTAAATTTTAGGCTTTGTTACAATTTAAAAATCAAAACCAGTGTACATAATTTTCCCCTGTATATTTTGTTATGCATGTTATACCTGAGAACATATAAAACTTTTACAAATGAAGTCCAACTTTTAAGGCATATCCATGGTCACACATATACATGTTGTGATGCATAGCTAAATATTTTAATTGCAATTCTTGTTATATTTGCCCTTGATATTTCAATTTTTATGAGTTCTAAAGGAGTGCTTTTTTATGGATAGTATATAGTAGTAGAACCATTTCAGTTGAGTGTGTACTATTCCTCTTAAAAATATGTTTAAAAGTTCTTGTATTTAAATAGTTCTAGTAAATAACCATTTTAAGGCCATTCTAAATAGCTTGTCTTTTATGAAGTGGATGTATTTTCATTCCTAGTCACAGTGTGCTCAGTATGCTGCTGACAGAAGAGAGGAGGAGAAGATGTGTGATCACCTCATCAGTGCTGCCAAGCATCGAGATCACGTTACAGCCAATCAGCTGAAACAGAAGATTCTCAACATATTAACAAATAAGCATGGTGCCTGGGGAGCTGTTTCTCACAGGTAAGTTGCACACATGAAATGTGTGGGCTTTAAATGTTACTTTCAAAGTTTATGGAAAGCATTGTATAACTGAAATATTAATATAGGAGCTGTTGTTACTAAAATGTATTTTCTCTGTTAGTCTTTTCTTGAGAAGTCCTCTTTGCTAGAGATTCACGGGTCAATCTCCTTTGTAGACTGCAAACAAAATATTTTAGCATATTTTAAATAAATTGTAATGGTTAATTGTTGATAATAATACAATTTTACTGTTAGTATATCAGTAGGTTTTGAGGCTCCTGCCAGTATTAGAATCTCAGTGAAGTGTTCTGATTGAGATATTGAGAGATGTAGAGATATCCACATAGATGTCAGCAGAGGAAATAGAGAGTCAAAAAAAACTTGTCTAACGCCATAAAGTCAGTATTAGAGTAACCAGCAAAACCAGGTCACTTGAGTTGCTATCTAATGCATTCTTCCATTTATGTATTTTTCTATTCAAGAAATGAACTGTTAAGATCCAGAGGTAAATCTTAACGCTCCTACCGCAAACCAGTAGTCAGTGCCAGCCATGTGCAGTCACTCTATAAGCTTAAAGCAAAACTTGTATAGTACATAAATGTAGCATGTGCAAAGCTGAATATAACCAAAGCTGAATTCTACAGGTAGTCTTGTTAAAAAAAAAAAAAAAAAAAAAAAGCATAATTAAAAATACATAATTTCTACTGTATACAAGTGATAAAGTAGTAGTTGATATTTTAGTCAGAGCTCTGTTGAATACTGTTTTTAAAAGTTTGTTCTATTCAACACAGGGTTGAAAGTAAACATTTTCATATATCATTCAAAAAAACAAGAGCCTTGCTATTCTGAATTGCAAAAATAGCCAGTGGCTAAGGTGATGACCCGCATGTGGAAGACTTGAGTTCAAATTGCTCCTTTCCTTCACTCAGAGCAAGGTCTTGAACCTGGGTCTGCCATGTGAGTGCCCTGTCTGCAAAACTAGAGACTGCCAAATCACTCCCTTTTTGTGCATTCTAGCCATAAATATTTGATTATTTATGCAAAGTGAAACAACTCAAGCAAGGGAAATCAAGGAAGTTCTGCTTCCAAGTATCCTAATTTGTATAGTTAATTTTCTACTTAAATCCTGTTTAAGTCTGCTCTGAGTCAGGCAGAACAGATCAGAAAGTTCCATTTCAGCTCTGAAAAACCTCTTCAGTAAAAATTCTAGTTGAAGCTAATAGTCTAATAGAAAAACCTGTATATATATCTAAATAAATATTTTCCTCAAAAAATTGGTTGAATGTAGCTTGAATGTGTATCTAGGACTTAAGCTTATTTGAAACATTGTCAAGTAATAAATTTGACACCATCAGTAATAATGTTTAGTGAATATCACATATACTCTTCATTCTTTTTGTTGTTCTATTTTGTTCGTTATGCAGTGTTAAAAAAAAAATGTAATTTTTCATCATCCTTATATCATCATGTCTTCCAAAGTAATTACTATTTCCTCGATGATGATGGAGATGTTTTTATTTTTTAAGGTGGTAGAAAGTGTAGAAATTCAATCTTATGGAAACTCTGTAATCTAGTGCCAGAGACACTCTGGTGGAAATTACAAAAATGACATACAGAATATTCTGATATGGTTAATTCAAAACAGTCTTAGTCCATAATGGACACTCATGTTGTCTCTAATTGAGGCTTGATGCTGTGTATCTGGAGACTTGAGCCTGGTGAAAATAAGTACAATTTTCAGTCCTTATAATGTCTTTGAATTTCTGAATAATGTTGTTGCTCAAGTTCATGAATGGCTGCAGATGCCTTGCAGGCTTGAGTTCCTGGTCACTAACTTTATCAAGAGACCACCGTCTTCTTTGGGCCAGATAGATTCCCTCTTCTGCATTCTTGATGGCATCCTAAATGGCACCAGACCACTGTTCTGGCTTTTTTTTCTCTTCAGTTCATGATAGTTTTTGCTGGGCCATGAAGTAGCTTGACACCTGTGACAAACCTATCAAATTTCTTACATCAAGCAAAAGAAACTCTGATATTATTCCTGTCATGTCGCTTCCCCAGTGTGCCCACTTCTCAATTACTTCCATTGCTGCTTTCCCATTTCAGCGCTCACAGTGTTAGAGGCAGCTGTTGGCCTGGTTGTATCTGAGCTGTAGGCTGCTGCTTAACCTGGAGAAGGGGCAACATGGCAACAGCACAAGGTCTCCAGGTGGGGTTCCCCATTTGCAGGAGCTAATCAGCAAGCAAATGGCTTTGCACAGCAGGGCTCACCATGTGTGCCATGGCAGCTGTGTGATCCACCACACAAGTACACCTTCTGTCATGAGACCTAGGGGACTGTGAATGGAAAGGCCTGGGGTAGCAGCAGGTAGGGGGAGATGCCCGGTGGGGTTGCCCCTGAGCCTTGTGAAGAACTAAGGTCACTAGTTCTCAGTGGGCAGGTTAAAAAAAAATTTGAGTGCAAAAAGTAGAGAAGGGGTCTCATTAAATGCTTAAGCACAGAAGGCAAGAACTTGTTAGCTGGGTGCTCTAGTACTCTTTATATGATGGAATTTGAGATGGGTTCCAGAATTGTATGTCCCTGCTAGCAGGAGGATCTCTGTTTTTAATTCCTGATAAAGAGTTACAGCATTAGCCAGTCTCTTTATCAGCTGTTGCTTCTGTG
Organism: Pedionomus torquatus; assembly: GCA_013398155.1. Lineage (NCBI taxonomy): Eukaryota > Metazoa > Chordata > Aves > Charadriiformes > Pedionomidae > Pedionomus > Pedionomus torquatus. Next base: position 697,527 of record VZRU01015711.1, on the reverse strand, counting down.
TGCACAGAAGCACATTCTGAAGCACACTGATGGTCTCCTGTCCATCTCTTGCCCTGGAGACCATTCGTTAAAACGGTGAATTAGAGGGGGCATTCTCAGGCCCAGGAGGAGCAGGGGAAAAAATAGGCAACTGCCTTTGCATGATAAATACTTGGGCAATAGCAATGAATTTTCATGTCCAAATTGGATAAGATAGGTAAGAAACTACCGGGAGAGTGTGGGGAACAGGGTGGGGGGGTGTGATGACTGTGATTCTTAAAAGCTTCAATTCTTTATCACGTAGAAAATCTGCAGCTACTGACTTTCTGATAATTGTAGCGTACAGTACATGTATATGTGGTTTTGTTTGTTTCTCTTCAGGAACAATTTCTAAGTTCTTTAACATAGATGCTCATGTTATAAAGTATTACGGTCTCATTTTGTGAAATATGACCCAGCTGTAGAGAAAATTTTTCCTCATGTTGGCAGTTCAACACAATGAGCTTGTAAGCCTCTCCGGTTTTTGTGTCTGTGTACTGTTTTTGTAGAAAGCAGCAACGAGCATTTACTGTGTTTCATCTATAGGTGCCAGAAAGTTTACTCTTTGTTCATTAAGAAACAAAGAGGCTATTCAGAGACATAGAAACTTAGCACTAGGAGGAAAAACAAGAGGTCTGATGAGTGAAATTCTGTAGTATTTGTAAATTATTAATTTTAAATATATTGTTGTTGTAATATATATATTATCATTATCAATATTATTTTCACAATAATGGAAATTGAGATGGGTTTATTATGATTTATTACCATAAACTCTTCTCAAAATATCTGAAGAAACAAGAATGAAGTTGAATGGTGTGAATCAACAAAATACCATGTGAAACTTTCAATTCTAAGTTAGATTATAGTTACATAAAAATAGTTGAATTAAAAATAACACAAAATTGTAGGTGACTTGCATTTCACTTACCTTCTTAATTAGCTATTAATTTATGGAGAAATTAATTACATGCAGGTGCCCCACCACTTGAATAAATGCCTACAAACACATTAACATTGTACAACCTGTACCTGTACATTAATCAAACATTATGCTTTGAGCATGTCTGAGAACCTCTTTACTATATAATCTCTTTCTGTCTAAAACTGGTAATTAACAATTGAGAAAAACTTATATTGTTTATCAATGTTATCTTCTTTCCTCCTTCACAAATGTTTTCCCTTCACCTCTTAAAGTAAAAACCAAAGTTCTTTTGCTCAATTTCTTGCATGTGTGAGCATCAACTCCTCTAAAATAAAAAGAAATTATTGAATTGTCTTATTTCCCCCTACATATCTCTAACAAGGAATAATAGATTTCAAAATAACTCTTGTTTTTTTGTAAATCCCATTTTTTTGCTTACACCAAACTAATTATTTTCCCCTCATTTTGATATTTTTACACTTCTAGGTATCTTCGTAATAGTTACCCTAAACACCCTAGACTTCCCTTTTTTAATTTCAGCATTATACTAAAGTTAGAATACTGCAACTTTTTTTCTCATTCAGATGAGAAATTGATGAGTTGGTTATTTCTTTGATGCATTGCCACTTATTTGGAGTGAATATGCAGCATCCTATTTCCTTGAACTCAGGAAGAATCAAACAGGGTGTTTCATAGCTTAGCATTCAAAGCTTTTTTAAGCCAGCACTTACCCTTTAGCTTTTTTCAGGGTTATAGTCTTCATGTCACAACATATGCTTCCTTCTGTCTTCTCTGTCAGCTTCATATGGTTCTTCTCTTCCTTCCCATCTGCTTCGCTCCCCATACACATCTTTTTTTTTTTAAAAAATAAGTTTAGTGAAACCTGCCTGTACACACACAGTTCAAATTCCTTATCAGCCATAGTATGCCTGTATTTTGGGCCATAATCTGTTCATTTGGATTATTCTCCTCTTTCAGCTTCTTGGATTAATCAGATATCTCAAATTTTCAGAAACTTCCTTTCAAGAATACTGTATATATAGCTCAGCTATATATATGGTTTTTATAGGTTTAAGGCAACCCAGGGCAGTATAAGGAGTTCTGAGTTCCAGTTTGTGTTTTAAATCTAAATATAAATAATTGTCATCGATATATTCACATGATCAGTTTTGATATACACAGCAGGATTATTGTAATGAGAAAACTGACATGTAGAAATGAGATTTGGTTCTCTTGCCTTCCATGATTTGATGAAGGAGGTTCCACCTACATGAAAGCAGCATTACCAAATAGCAAGTATACAAGGGCTTTTTCTGTTCAAATCCATCTTTGGTTAAACTAGACACCCATAACAAATTAATCATTCATGGTGGAGGGCAGAGCTGTCAAACTCATTCTGTGGTAAAGACCAAATTCGTCTGGAGAGACAGGCTGGAAATAAAAAGTTTCTTGCCAGACAGCTAGTCCTGCCTCTCGCTACAGCATGTGCTTCTGCCAGAGACTGGGTTCTGCTGGGGATCAGGGGGGAGAGCAGAAAGAAAACTCTCTTTTTCTGAGCCTATGGGGCTTGGCAGTTGAATAAGTTGATTCTGGGATGACATTACATCTAAACCAAATGTTTCCAGTTTTCAGTAAGGGAGACCAGAATGCAGGAATTTAGGAAGAAGGAGTTTCCCTTACAGCCAGCCTTTGGCACGTTCTGGCTCCATCTCTATACTAGCTGCTGTCTTAGGAAGTTCAGAGAGACACAGAACCTATCCTGTCCCCTACTACAAATCAGCTTCATCTGTTTTAGCTATTCATTCATTTCTGGCTTATTTTAACTGTTAGACATAAATTACAAAAGGAGCTTTAGAAGAGTGGAAAAGATGTAGGAGCAGATCCTGTTAGAGAGCCCATTGAAGTTCTTTGATTTTCCACGTAGTCTATAAGAACTAAGAATTTGCTGTTTCTGGAATTGGTGGAATCTGTTTTTCTTTGCAGAATAGATCCTTCCAGATTGATCTGATGGAACCTGCACACTTTTCAGCTCATTCATTGGCTATTGTAATGACAAGTTCCAAATACTGAGACAATTTCATTACAACAAAGCATTAAGAAAATGCTTTTCTATCTTTGGTTGGTTTTGCTTTACTTCATGACTTGTGATACCTTGAGATCAGCAAATGTATCAGCATAATTCATGTTTTAGGTCCAGTATTAGTCATCTTTCTATAGTAGATTCTAAGCAGAATGAGAGTATTTTCCTAATCTGATCACTTTTTGGTAGTGTTTTACTATTTCAATCCCTTTCTTAACTTTCTTACTATGCTTTCAACTTTGTGCTGCTTCTACTGCTCTGCACACATGATACTGCATCCTCTGCCCATTACGTACTGTCTTCCTTCCTCCATCCCTGCTTGCTTACCAATGTGGTGGAAGACAGAGACTATTTGAAGGAGCTCTTCCTAATGGTGCTGTGGCATTTGGCACACACGGTGAAAGAGGGGGGACATAAGAATTCTCTGGCATTTTCTAAAAATAGGGAGTTAGCTGTAGGCAGCGTAGAGATACCTGCCAAGAAAGTATTGTATAACTGGAAATGGGCTGAATGAGTGAATGCACAGTTTACTTCTGTGAGGTTTATTCAGTTCTGTGTTCTGTATTTGTGCAAGGCTACTCAGTTGTTTTGAACTGTGGTGCTGTTCACTATGGATTTTTCCCACAACTGGAAGAAACTTCTGTAGATGATTGTTTCTTTGGAATAAGGTAGTATTTTCCAGTGTTGTGAAACACATGATACACAGGGAAGACTTGGTTATCTCTAGGAAGTAGAGTATATTGTATTTCATATTAAAGAAGTGTCCTGGTTTGAGGTAAAACGAACCAATTTTCTGTTTTACAGTTTTACTTTCTTAGCTAGGCCTCTTCTAACTAGCTAAACTCTGAAATTAACAGCACATTGTTCAGAGCTGTTCCGTCTCACAGTGATAAGACCTGATTATACCAAGGGATGGTATGCAGAGAGGCCCTTGTTTAGACTTATTGCTAGAAGAACCAAGGTCAGATAATTTTCGTCGTTTTGCCTGTTGGAGGGTCGGAAACGGAAAAGCGTAAAGGGGTCCCACCTGCAAGGAGGAGCGGACAGGACAGGTGACCCAGAACGGACCAACAGGGGTATTCCATCCCATCCGCATCATGCCCCCTATAAAAGCTGAGGGATCAACAGTTCAACCCCCTTCTTCGATGGCTGACATCCAAGGAGGACTCTGCCTGTTCGTCTGCCTTTGATCCTGATCCGAGCGTTCCTGACTCCAGACCTGGAATCTGGCTCCTGTCGATCATTGAGTCCAGTTTGGGACTTTTCCTGAAGCCTGCTGATGACGTGGTCGTCATCCTGGGAGCTTGATACGGTTTTGTATATACTGTATACTCCCTTTTTTCCTAAATTTCTTTTTTATTATATTATTGTATTATTATTTTCATTAAAGTAGTTTAGGTTTTTTTCTAAACTCTTGAATCTCTTTAATTCCTTCCTCTCCTCTCTTTGACCCAAAGGGGGGAGAGGAGACCATCTGTCAATCAGGTTTTGGTAAATTTGGCTGAAACCACGACAAGAAGGATGGCTTCTGCATTTTCTTTCACATTAATACTTCTGCAGTAAGAGAATTATTTTTTCTTCTTAAGTAATTTTTTTTCTACTTCTCTGCAGTATGTTCTCTGTTTCTGCCTAAAACTTCTTTTTTCCCTTTTGCTTCAAGGCAAACCCAAAGCAAAAACTGTGGCAATATTGTTTTTATTTAAGCTTTAGGAACAACAGCTCTTTAGATGTCAGTAGAGCTTTTAAATGGAACAGCAGGCACAATATATATATTCAAACTGCATGCAGTCAACTTACCATGTATATTTTTACTGTACCAGTGACAAGGGAATTTTAAAGTATACATATACTAGGAGGAAGGCCAACCTTAACAATCAAGAGGGACTTCCACTCCTCCTTAAGTGTAGCTGTAGCGCTAGCAAGTGCTCATGCAGCCATTCATGTTTCAGGATACCAGCCATAATGCTTTAGACCTGAAGTCCATCTAGCTCTGTAACCTATCTTCAACTATAAATTAGTGCTTATTTAACAGGAAGGCAGGAAAAGCTGACATGATAGGTCAATCAAATACTCAGACTTCTTCAATTTTTAATTCAGGATTTCCTGAGGAACCTCAAATTCAGTCTCAGTTTTGAAGTTTCTTCATCTCAGTAGGGCTTCTAAGTCCAACTGCCTTTCTTCATGTTTTCCTCCTAGTTCCTGAAGTGGAAACAGCCTCTGCAGTGGGTGTCAACAGACTGGACTAACAGTTGCTGGTGTTGGAGAATGTTTCTAGCATCCGTGTTCCTTCTTTCTCTGCCTCCAGTTTAAATAGAAGTAGAAACTCAGTAGAAAGCATGAGGGAAGAATTTCTCATTAGGCAGATAACACTTCTCTCAAATGATTCTCATTTTTCTCCCATGCCTATCTAGTAATACCTGTGCAATATAGCAGTGGGTTTCCCATCTTCTCCATATATAAGAATAGAAAGCAAATAAAAGGGGAGAAAAGGAACATAATACATAGATTAAAAGATTCTGAAAAAGTAAGTTTTCTGTTTCTAAGAAGGCCTTTTCCCTTGGAAGTGAAAATTCTTTGATTTATTCTTTATTTTGCAACATAAAATGGTCATATTTTTAAGTCACAGTAGACTGTTCTAGTACCATTACACTCCAGTATTCTTTCTTACGTTATGCTTCAAGTATATTATAGAAGGTGAATGCGAAGCTGTAGAAAATGTTTTTTTGCTAAGAGAAACATCTGTAGTATTTTGACAGACTTCTCAGACATTTGTGTTGGAAAGATCAGAAATTTAAAGTTTAACCAGAAGTGAAAACCCAGTGAAGCCATTTTGACTCCCCTCCTTTCAAAACCTTAATGGTCGTGTGATTTTTTTATTTGAAATATATTTATGTCCAACCGTATGTTTTTAAAATAATTTGAGACATTGAGAGTTGCATCTTCAGAGGAACTGAAGATTAAATCATCCTCAGGCCCTGAGACAGGCATAGCCTGGTACATCTCTGTCACATTTTCTATGCCCCTCTCTTTGATGAGAGGGGAGTGGAATTCTACTAACACCTTAGAAAACCTGTTCTGTTTCTTTCATAGCTTTACAGTTGAATTTGCATGTGCATTACAGGATCATTTTCTTTGCTACAAATTAGATTAATATGCTTGGTTTTAAACCTGGCCCTTCCCAATGTCTTTGGAAGCTGATACTGTCCTTTCAGGCTTTTGACTTTCAGACTAGACAAACATGGGGTTTTTTCAGTCTTCCTTTACCAATTAAATTACCTATATCTTATATAATGTTGATCTCTTGCTTTAGATTCCTTGCAGCTTGCCTACATCTTCCTTAGAATGAGGTACTGCAATCTGGGAACTTGATTGCAGGTGAGCGCTCAACAATGCACACCTCTGCTTAATTTGTTTCACACTACAGCTTTATTGATGCATCCTAAAATGAGATGTATACTGAGTCAGTGCTTCCCAGAAATGCTCTGCAGTCTCTTTCTCCCTTCTACTATTCAACAATCTCTTGCTGCTTTGTATCTCTGCTTGTAATTGGGTGTAAGACTGATGTCTTTCCCTTTTGTTTTAGCTTTTTAAAGTAATTTTGCATTATTGCCTGGTGCTGTTCTTGCAATTACAGAATCCCAGAATGATATGGGTTGAAAGGGACCTCTGGAGATCGTCTAGTCCAACCCCCCTGCCAAAGCAGATCCTCCTAGAGCAGGTTGCACAGGAAGTTGTCCAGGCGGGTTTTGAATGTCTCCAGAGATGGACACTCCACTACCTCTCTGGGCAGCCTGTTCCAGTGCTCTGCCACCCTCAAAGGGAAGAAGTTTCTCCTCATGTTTAGATGGAACTTGTTGTGTTCAAGTTTGTCCCCATTTCCTCTTGTCCTGTCAATGGGCACCACTGGAAGAAGACTGGCCCCTTCCTCTTGACACCACCCCATCTCAGGTTTTATTGTAGATTTTCTCTGATTCTTCATCAATGTTGGCAATTAAATTTTTAATATAGCAGAATTCAGGAAACAATTCATACAGCCTCCCACTTGAATATATTCCAAATCTGGTCATGAACCTTTGCTACTTAGTATAAAAAAATCCAGGTTTTAGCCATTCATGTATTCCTCTATTATATTTTTACATATTCCCCTTACTCTATTCAAACTGTAAGTACTCATGTGTCAAAAGCTCACTGTTCTCTCTATGCCATAGATGAATAAACAAATAAATCAAATGAGAAAGGTGTAAAGGAAATTACTTGTTTGTAGTAAACCCAGATTCTGTTGTTTCATATTAATTAGCTAATTGATACATTCTTCTAGTATTTTTGAATGTATCAAAGGTAAACATTAGTTTATAATACATTTAGTGTGTTTTTCCCTTTTTAAGACCACATAGCATCCTTTTCCAGTCATCTGGAATCACACTTATCCTCCAATAAGTTTTCAGAGAATTGATAAGTGATCAGAGATTGTCCTTTCCTCCTCTTCCCCGCCCCCTCCCTGCCCCTTGCTACATTTCCTTTATGATGATGTGAGTTTATTAAGGAGCTCTTGACTACAACCACATTGGTACTTTAGTATGTTTTGTCTCCCTTCCACATCAGAATTATCTGGTATTACATACATGATTTTGCTTTTAGAAATTGTGGTGGGTTTATTTTAAAGGCAGTTTATCCACCAAATTTGTGAAATTCTCTAATTTTGGGGGATTAAAACTTAGTTATTCTATAGCTTTAATGCCTTTCCTTGGAAATATGAACTCTGTTTCAGTGATTATTTTCACTCCAGATGTATTTCCTCTTAGATATTCTCATATATCTAAGAAAAAAAATCCTTGAACTAGTCAATCAAATCTAAAATGCTCTACTGGACTTAAGCTACTTTTTAACCCAGCGTGTATACAAAAGATACATCTTTTTATAATTTTATTTTTTAAAATATTTTTAACATCTATTATTTAAATAAATGAGTCCTTTACCACCAGCTTTGATCTTTTTGTCAGTTATTTAGTTAATTTTAAGCTTTTTTAAATGTCTGTCTTCTTCCTCTTTCAGAGGTGGTAGTAGAGATTTTTCTGTTATATCTCAAAGTGCAGTGCTAGCTTTTTTTTTTAAAAACATTGCCCATACTTGGAGTAAGTATATTTCATGCCTGTTTCTGAACTTCAGAGGAAGTAAGCTATTATGTGCTAAACAAAAAGCACTTCTTTCTTGTTTTTCCCAGGAACAAACCCTGATTTGTTTTGGCAAGTTTCTATGCTGTCAGTTGAAGTTTTACCTTCTGGACACTAAGACTTCTTTCTTCTTAGTTCCTGTATTTCCCATTTTCCTTCTTGCAATATATAATCCACTAAGATATGTAGTAGACTGACCCATTTTTCTTATCTTCTCAGTTGTGTTTTTTTTCTCCTTCCTCCACACCCCTAGAAAAGAAAAAGAACCTTCAATGCACTTTCCGCCTCCCTGCCTCCCATTTTTTCTTCCCTGTAGTGCAACATCATGCTCTTTCGAACTAGCTTAGAGCTTTCCTAAGTCAATGTGTCAATCATACAGGTCATCTGATGCTAAAGAGAAAATATTTTATCTCTCCATAGCAGGTTTTTTGTTTTGGCTCATAGTCTCATGGTTGCAGAAATCAAAGATATCCTCTCAGCAGTGTCTGCTCTGTTCTTATCTCTGTACCTTTACCGTCAACCAGAAATACCCCGCGCTTCTGCCTGTTTCACTTTATCTCCTCTCTCTCTGTCTACAGTAATTTCTAATCTGCTTGGACGCATACCTTGCAATATTACTACTGGGGAGTGATAGGCAAGTGAGTATGCAACTGCTGCTCCCAAGTGCTATGTAAGAGGTCCTGTTTTCAGATGTACAGGAGGAATATGGGGTTTTGGTCACAGAGGCCAACAACTGGAGCCTTGTCCCATCCTTCTTACCTTAGTGTCGTTTAGCAAGAGTGTTCCTCAGGTTTGGTGCACCTGTATGCATTTTGTCAGTACAGCCTGTTTGTTCACATCTATTGAGACTGTGAAGATCACCTTTACATAATTCACTTTTCTGATTTCTTAAAAATATTCCCTGTGACACTTCCTTTCAATTGATCACTGCTAGGTTTTTGGGGATTTGCAGGTAAGTTTACACAGGTTTATTTTCACTGATTCAGGAACATTGTATCTGTCATAGACTTCAGGCAGCTTGAAGGAGGGGCTGTACTTGATTATACTGCTTTCCTCATTGATAAATTGGATATGGTAATGCACAGTATACTCCTAATGAGTAATTGAATCGTTCAAGATGATAACGAAAGTACTCTGTAGGTTTCATATCAGCTGTTTTTGCATGGATTATATAGTTTTGGCACATTTATTGTTATATCATTTACTTTTTCTTTAAAGATGTGTTTTTTCTAAACCTCTAAGCTCTTTTTTTTTCAGCAGTAATATCTGTTCACATAGAGATTTGATGTATATGTGGATATATTTCTTGCACAGTTACAGACATAAAATATCTGACGATGACAGATTGGAAGCTTCTCCCAGCATTTGTGTTCCCCAGTATATTGATATCTGTTGTCAATAATATAGGCTGTTGGTTAGGTCGTAAAGCTCCATTGCTCAAGAGTGTTATATTTTGAAGTCATCTATCATGGATGTGTTGTAGAGATAGGAGACTATTTATGTTTATGGCATTTTAAGTAACTCAGTAAGACCCTTTAGAATATACAGAAAAGGCTTGTTTACTGTCGTCACTGTTCACTTAATCCTGTGACCTTGACATGATAGTATGCCCATAAAGCTCCCCGTGGGTAGTTCAATAAAATAGATGAACATCAGAGTCTAATGATTGTTTCAGCTTCAGAAATATACTGCCTTATGACATAAATATTTCTTAAACATTCAATAGCACTGAAGCATTTTAAAACCCAATAATGTAGCAAACTATGCAATTATCTAGATTATCAGAAAATCCACAAAAAAGATGCATAAGGTCCATGTACTTCTGCTATTCAATTTCAGAATGCTGACCATTATTTTTTAAAAAATTCTGTTTACACAGTGCCAATAGACTAAAATTTAAAAAAAAAAAAAAAGTTATTTCTTAAAAATCAAGTTCACTTATTTTTCAGATTCCCATTGTTTTACTCTTCTCTTCTGATAGCAGATTATATTTATTGGGTGGGAATGTGTTTTGGTTTTGTTAGTCACAATCTGACTCTAGGAAAGATTAATGTGAAAGAAATTTCTTTTGATGATTTACTAGAAGTTATGTTTGCACTAATGGTAGGAAGCAATAAAAACATACATAAAGAGGAAACTAAATTTGACGTCTCTTAGGCCAAATTTAGAAATACTACTGAGGCCTTTGGGATACTTTGCCATAAGAGGGCCTTAATTTTTATATGTAATATATCTTGTGCTGTGTGAAAACATGGAGGAAAGTAAAGCATGATACATTTGCCTCATGGCACATGAAAGTGTTATTTTGATATTATTAAAAAATGCTAATTAAAATTTTCTTTTAATATATAACCATCTGAGTTCCCAGTTTCTATTAGCTAACTGCATTATTTTCAGATACACAGTAGTCTTTTACACTGAATAATACTCCAACTCTTGTGTTTTTGTGAATAAAAAGCAATGTTTTCAAAGTTGATGACAGCTTAATAGTAAAGGAAATTTATTTAGTGAACTTCAGACAGTATTTTCAGTGGTAGAGTTTCATACTCGACCATTGAGCTAAAAATCTGTGAAAATTAACGGAGTGAAACCTGTCAGAAAAGAAGAGCAGCCAGGGGCAGGAGCAGGGTATGATATATATCTACAAATATGAAATGGAATCTCATCTCCTTTCTGATTGAACTTCAGGTAAGTACGACTAAGAAGCACAAGGGAAAATGAAAAACCACCCCTAAATAGCAGGCAAGATTGCATTAGACAAAAACACTTTATTTCCTAATAGTCTTTCCATTTGAGATCATCATGAAAAGTTAATGCAAATCTGTTTGTATACTCTTAAAGAACCCCGACAGACAAACTGTTTAGTTGATCCCCAAGTATATGTTACTTTTAATTTTTAACAGTCTTGGAATTAAAAATGTAGAAATACTGTGATTAGAAGCTTGTGGGAATGGCCATCAATTTCGCTGATAATGGCCTCAATGAAAACTATGTTGTCTATTAAATTTCAACAAAGAAGGTGTTATAGAGGTTTGAAACTTGATGGAATGAAACCAAAGTAGTAAAATTAGTATTAAAAATAGATAGGACTCTATGTTCAATTCAGTAGTGTTAGAGGAGTAGTACCAATTGTCTTTAAAAAAAAAAAGAAATTACTTTTTACATAGAAATTATGTTTTTCCACTAGTGTAAATGGCCCTTTTATATATCAGATATACTCAGGCTTAGTGCTTTACTTATTTATTGGACTACTGATATTTATTCCTCTTATTTGGTAATGAATATATTCTCTTTCCTGGAAAGAAACAGACATGTTTCTTCCTGAATGGACATCCAGTGGGGGACAGTTGCATCAAATACTCTAATGTGTGTGTTGTAGAATCTACAGGTCATATATTGAGTTCTGGCTGCATATTCCCTGTATATCTGGATGATTTGATAATCTTAGGCAAGCCATTGAAAGGGTGTTATTGCCAGCTGTGGAGGGAAGTTCAAAAGGTTCTGGGGGACACCACTTAATTTTAAACAGAGACCTTTTCTTAGGAATGTTCCATTCTGAAAATACTAGAATAGCTCCTTTATTTCATTGTTGCAGTGAGAAATTACAAAGGGTGTCTCTTTCAATGCAATATTTATTTAGAGGCTTACACTTCTTTAGAAGTAATCAGTGAATTCTCAATTTGCATACACTAAACCAAACCAAATGTACTTCTAAATTCTTGTTCCTGTAGTATTGGGATTAAGAAAATATATTTTCTTTTCCCCTTCTTTTGTTAAATTTAACTTTCACAATCCTTACAGTAAAGTTGTAATGCTACTGTTTTCTCAAGGTGTACATTCCTTAGGAAAAATACCTACCGGAAAAATGAAATGGCCACAATGGACATTCCCTTACAAGAGAACTTCTACACATTTGTGTTGTCATTCATGGTTTCCAAAATATTTATAAGATTTTAAATCACAAGCAGGTTTTGAGGTAGCTTTTCATAAATAATTGATTTCCTGGCTGCTGGCTTTTTAGGTTCTCTAGTGGCTCTAAAACACAGAAGTTTTTAATTTTGTTTTTCTCCCCATACTAATTGCTATTGCCACTTGTAAAGGCAAGACACATACCTTCTGCTGGTACTTTTTCAACACTATTAGAAATTCATAGAATCATAGAATGTTTAGAGTTGGAAAGGTCCTCAAAGATCATTAAGTTCTGACCCCCCTGCCATGGGAAGGGACACCTCCCACTAGACCAGGTTGCTCAAAGCCCCATCCAGCCTGGCCTTAAACACTTATGGGGATGGGGCATCCATAACTTCCCAGGGCAACCTGTTCCAGTGCCTCACCACCCTCACAGGAAAGAATTTCTTCCTAATATCCAGTCTAAATCTCCCTTCTTCTAGTTTAAAACCATTACCTCTTTTCCTATCACTACACTTCCAGACAAAGACTCCCTCTCCAGCTCTCCTGTAGGCTGCCTTCAGAGACTGGAAGGCTGCTAGAAGGTCTCCCCGGAGACTTCTCTTCTCCAGGTTGAACAGCCCCAGCTCTCTCAGCCTGTCCTTATAGGAGAGGTGCTCCATCCCTTTAATCATCTTCGTGGCCCTCCGCTGGACCCATTCCAACAATTCTATGTCCTTTCTCTGTTGAGGACTCAAGAGCGGGACACAGTACTCCAAGCGGAGTCTCTCAAATGCAGCGTAGAGGGGGAGAATCACCTCCCATGACCTGCTGGTCACGCGCCTTTTGATGCAGCCCAGCATGAGGTTGGCTTTCTGGGCTGCCAGCGCACACTGCCAGCTCATGTTGAGCTTCTCGTCCATGAGCACTCCCAAGTCCTTCTCCTCAGAGCTGATATTATCATAGACATTAGGAGAAGCAAAAAGAGGTCAGTGAATGATATAATTGGTGTATGTATGAATGAATGATGATATCAGTTCCAGAAATTACAGTCACTTGGACACCTAGAGCAGATGAATAGGTAGAGGGAGATTTTTATGCTATCTGACAAATACTAACTGATTGAGAAACAGCGGTAGGTAGGTGTAACTGAAGAGTAAATTTTCAATAAATCTTTGAGTGTAGGCCTGACAGACAACCAAATTTTGAAGGACCTGGAAACAGTGTTTCTTACTCCCCAGTTTTTATTCTCATATCTGCCATCAACAGTGAAACTATAAAGTATGTCAATCACATTTGTATTATTTTTTGAACTTCCTGAATTTCAAATTAGTAATTTTCAGTAATTTTAGGAAGGACTAATTTCCTTAATGGAAATTCTAAACTCTGTTATATCCTCTCATTTTATAGTTCATACCAAGAAGGAACAAAACTCACAAGGTTGTTGCCTGAATTTATGAAGGAAGGAAAGGTTGCTGGTATATTCCAACATTTACTCTATATTTACAGAACAGCATCCTTTCTTTTTCTTTCCTAAACCAGCCAGGAATAATGAAGGGGGAACATGGTTTACAATATTTATAGTTGTGGAGTCTGTGGCCCCTCTCTCAGATATTTCCCTAAACACAATTCTCAGTGCAATTCCATTTAGAGCCAATTATGTGCCTCCATTTATAGTATCTAGGTGTTGCCTACCTTCCAAAATTTTTATGTAGACTTGGATCAGTGAAAAGGTTTTAAATGACACTGTACTGAGTGTACTCAGTAGTTTTTACTTTCTAGTATATGGAAAACAAGGGAATTTAATGCGTATAATTTATCTGGATATTTGATGTGTTGAGGTTAAGAAGAGATAAAAGTACTGTAAAATGCTGTTTTGTTTTGTGTACATCATTAAGTGATTGTGCTCATGCATGCATTTGTACAATGGTGTGAATTAGGTCACAGAGTATAGTTTTAGACATTCTTTTCAGCACTGTTTCTTAATTGTTTTGAGTTTTGTGTATTTTTAATTTTCAGTCATACGAATTATATGCTTGGTCATATTTCTAAAGCAACTGAGTAATGCAGGAATATTTTGCACATGATTTGGGGAATGGGTGAGAGTTGTTTTTCTGTGGGTCAAGAAAGCAGTGGGAGTGAAAAAATTATGTGTTATTTCCATGATCTAAATGTTCTGCAGCAGTAGCAGCAGCTGAGCAACTCACTGTTATTCAATGCTACATTAACTTTTCCATTAATGCTGGTGCTGTAAAATATGAAGCCCTTAAGCACTGTGAAGTTGCCGTCTGATTTTTGTTCCTTTACATGGCTGCAGTATATTTGCATGTTACAGCCATTATGTGGATAATCACCATCATTACTTTTTAGAAGGTCATTCTCTTCTTGTTTTGAATATAGTTAGATAAGAAAAGCCTTGACAGAAGAAAGGGTCTTTAAACGTATCCACTACAAATGTGGTCTTTTCTGTTATTCTCTACTATGTTTATATGATGGCAGCCAGAGTGTCAACAAGATGTTTCACTTCTGGATTTTTCTTTCTTCCTTCATTAAATGAAAAACAAAGGAATAAATAAGCCAAGAAGACAAGCTAGAAACCATGAGACCTATTTTCCACCACCCCACCAACCCCCCAAAAACATAAACCAAACAAGTTCTGTTAGGCAGGAAATTATTTTTCAGAAATTATTAAATGTTATTTTGCACCAAGATACATTTTTGTTGTACAATGAACATAATTATGTTTTCAAAACACTGGAATTTTTTAATTGAATAATATATCAAAATTGCAATTATGATTATTCAAAGATCTTCTAGCTTTTAAATCTTTGCTGAAAATGTCCATATTTATGGGACCAGTGGATTTAATAAGTGTCATTAACAAATCAGAGGAGCAATTCATGGCAGTTCTGATCAAGACATACCAACCATTCCACCCACTCTCCCCTCCAGAATTCATAGTAGAGTTCATATGGGAAAGCAAGATTCTTTCTTCAGCTATGAAAGCGGTCTTTTTATGCCCTAAATAATGAAGTTATAATCTTGGTGGAGTCAGTGAGGTGACACCTCAACACTGAATAAATCATTTCAGTTTTTATCTATCTGCCTTGTTTTCCCCAACTGTAATATGTGAATTATGGTACCTTGCTAACAGAGTGATTTGAGATCTGTTGAAGGGGAAAAAAAAAAAAAAAAAAGCCCAAAATATAGTGCTTGCTTAATATCTTATTTTAAGAGAAAGGTTATAAATATTTTGTGCTGCTTTGCTCTAATTCTAAACATGCTCTAGTCATGTAGTTCTTCAATGAGTTTTTACTGTGCCTCAGATTCATTGTGTTTACTGTTTAATGGTTAAAATCATCAGCTTCTAAATAACAGGATGCATTTGTGTGATGGCTCATATAGAGTCCTTCCTAGCTCCATGCAGCCATTGCCATTGTGCTTAAGAGCTGTTTCTGATATTTTTCAAACAGAATGAAATGGTACACCTGATTTAAGTAACAAGTCCTTACTTCAGTATTGTCAGATTGTTTTGATTCTTTTCCATGGTTTTCTCTCCCACCTCTCTATCTTACATAATTTTTTTTTTAAATTCAGATATTTTGATATTGGTAGTATTTCTTTGCGGTACACACTGAAAGATGAATTTAGTATCCAAGTGCTAGAAATAACATTCTATATTCTATAACTAGACAAACTATGCATATTAAATCCTAGGTTTACAAAGTTTTGCCCTCGTTTCATGACATTCATAGAATCATAGTATGGTTAGAGTNTTAGGAATATCTTCCTAATATCTAGTCTAAATCTCCCCTCTTCCAATTTAAAACCATTACCACTTGTCCTATCACTGCACTTCCTGACACAGAGTCCCTCTCCATTTACAAGAAAGTTTAGAATTTATTATATGATTTCCATTAAGAAAATACTGCCTTTATTTCAGGAATTTCATTTGCTTGCTGTATAACTTCATAATTCAGGGATTTTTCACACTCCTGTTTAGTCATCACTAATCTGAATATCATTGTGTTACCAACACATTTTCTCAGTGTGTGCTAAACCCTCTGGGGTATTTCTTGGGTCTCATCCCTGGACTATGTCCTTCCAATACAGGATTATGACTTTTCTCATTTATTTCTCATAAGCTGCTGAGAAAATTCTTTTCCAGTTTTATCCAGGTTGTATTTTCTCCTAAAACCTGCTCAGTGTCTTTTATGTATTGATACCCTGACTGGATAGTAATGTGGCACATAGAAATTTTTGTGGTCCTGTTTAGGCAGCTCATAAAGGGGCTTTTTGGTAATGAGAATGAAGGGGATAAAAAAAGTTATTAGTTCAAATCTGCAAATGATTTTTAAGCTTTTTTTTTTTTTTCTTAAGAGAACAAGATGCTAGGGATTGATAAAATAATTCAGAACAAGAAAAGCTGTACAGTTAAAAATTTTCTTACAAAATCACATATTTTTTAAAATTAATTCAGTGTTTTCAGTGTTCCATATGAACAGGGTAACATATGAAAATGTAGTATGTTTTGATTCCTGAGGAACAACAGAGCTCTTGGATATCACAAAAAACAGATTAGAAAAATCTAAAGTGGATAAAAGCCAATGTGCTTGTGTAAATATTATTATGTAAATATAGGATAAAGATTTTTGTTTCATAAAATAGATGTTTCTACTTTAAGAATTTGCTTTTTCTTTGATATCTGAAAAAAAAATCATCCTCTGTGAAGTATTAAGTGTTTGTAGGTTTGGGGAGCAAATTAATGTAAAAATTCAACATAAATTAGTGTTTTCACTTGAAGTTCTAGTTTGTCCTCCTATTCATTAAAACTGAAAAGATTCTTGAGGTACTTGATCAAAAAACAAAAGGAAGTTTTATTATCTTCCTTGGTATGAATCCAGTTAAAGGATTAACACTCTAAGTCAGACTCTGAAATGAAAAGGCAAAAATGTATTGCTCAAAATATCGTTTTAACGGTGATTAGCTGTTATGTGGAAAAATAGATTTCACTTCACTCAGCAGAACACTGTATTTTGTTGAAAATCAAAGTTTACAAAATAAATTTCAATATTTTTTTGTATGGCAGGTGATGAATGTTCTCCCACAGAGGTTATATCAGAAAATCAATATTTGTAAAATTGAAACAGTATAGGTTTGTATTGATCCATGTGGCTAAATCAAAATGAAAGGCTTTGTAACAGCTTTCTTAGACAGCCTGCTACCCAGAAATGGCAAACTATCAATTTTAGCTTTCCACTGATAAATCAACTTGAAAATTGGATGTCAAATTTTTTTTTCTTTACTGAAGTAGTGATTTTTTTTATGCCCTCTAACCTTTCTTGATGTGTTAGATTGGTTTATAAGACTAAGCTCTGCCTTTTTGAAAGCAGTTGTCAAAACTGACATCTAGATGTATTTTGAAACAAAACCTAAACCCTTAAAGTCTAATTTTGTCTACTAGCTGGCTTGCTGGTAATCCTATGTGTGCATCTCTGTGTAAACAAACACAAATATACGTTTCATACTGAAAATGACATTGATTTAATACTTCAGGTATATATGTTTCTCTCTTTTCTGATCTCTGGAGTTCACAAAGGTCAGGTCTTCTACTGCAGCTTTTAGAAACTCACGCTCCAGAAACTATTTTAGCTTTCAGTGGTTAGGAAGATCGATTTTTATTTAATTGACTGATACTCTTTTTTATTTTGTGTTAAGCGAGACTTTATGAAATGATAACAAGAGCATCAGTTTCAGCTGCAGGTTGCAACGTGCCCTGAAAACCTGCATGGTTGCTGATTGTTTTTAATAATTGAGAAAAGAGGACACACATTTGCTTTTAGCAAAATCCTTTATAATGTGGGTGGTAAACTCTTTAATCTGGGTCAAATGCAGTAGTTTTCAGTGACAGTTGACAGTGCCATACCTTCATGTCTATACAGCAGAATATAAGTTAGCTCCAGTGGGTATTGATTGTGAAGTTTGCTGTTGTATAATTACTTTTGGCTGCAGAAAAATGTGGTGTGTATTGATCTAGATGGAAGCATTTGACTAGCAGTTTCCCTTGGCTAACAGTGAGTGTCATCTTTCAGCCATGATAAATGGTAACACTCTGGGTCAGCATAATTACTTGGTGGTGAAATGAACCTCCTGTACCCTTCTCCCTCTCACACTAAGGAACCACCATAATCATCTTTATCTGAAAGCCATGATTTACTGAACTAACCAGCCCCTTAATAAAGTCCTCCAACCACCCCCCCCTCCCCACAGCATGCACACGCTTTAATGGTGGCTCTGTGCTATTATTTTAAAAACTGAACTGTTCTGTTCTGAATCCCCAAGTATGATTTTTTTTTTTTTCCCTAACCCCTGTCAGTTGACCTAGACCTGCAGGAGGCCAGCTTTTGTGCCAGTCTTTTAATCTTTATGTTTAGTGTTTGTCTAGGAAAAGGAGGAAGATTAAGGTGTTCATCGTTTTGATGCACTGTTTTTCAAGTCTTGGAATCAGACTTTATTAACACACTGGTAAATTATTAGTCCTGCAATGAAAACTGCCCTATGAATTTGTTGTCAGTAGCCCTTTAATTTTATAGAGTAATGTACACTCTGGATGTGCTGTCTTTTGAGAACAGATGAGGATTTCTTTTCACAGTATGCCAGAACAGCTTCATTTATAGTAAGTTTGATACCTCATTTAATAACAGGTTTAAATATAAGATTTTTTAAGTGTTAGCCATTTTTCTGTTTGCATGTACATCTAATTAGTGAAAATTTCTTATCAGAAATAAAGAAGTTGTATTTATTGCTAGAATAGAAAAATTATGATTATTTGTATTGTTTGGCACCTTTTTAATTGGGAGTTTTCAATTTGTTATCAATATTTCATTAAAACTTTGTCGCATGTTGTTGAAAATGGATTTGTGTTTACTTGCCAGTAGTGTAATATGGCCCTGGGGTAATGACTTTTTGTTAAGTAATGTTAGTTAAAGAAAATCTGGCAACAGTTTTAGATCATTTCAAGACAGCTGTGAAGGGTTTGGATAAAGGTCATTTTCAATGATTGTGCTTAGTTAAATAAATGTGAAGGGTTTCACAATGGGAATCTTGCTTTTCAGTATGCTGTCATAAATTTCCCTTTAACACATCTGGGAATAGGAAGTAAAATGTAGTTGTTCCTGCCTTGAAGGCAATGTATTTTATATTTTCCTTGCTTTGTTTGTTTTCCCCTTATAATGCTGTTTATTCACATAACTAGAGTTCAAAGGTTTTACTTTGCCATAAATTAAATCTTCTGTTCTCTGACAGTTTGTGAGACCCGCTGGATATAATTTTCAAATGGTTGTAACTCGAAGATTTTTTGCTGAGATTTAGTCATTAAAAGTGTTAAATTTTCTGACAACTCAGCCTCTATTGTGACCCTGGTTCATTGCTTGCTCTCTCCCTTGGCCACAGCTGGCCTCTTGCTGTTCGCAGCTGAAAAGTGAAATCAATGCTGGGTCTAACAAAATGCAGATGAAAGCCATTCTGATCATATATAGTCATTTCCCGTAATTTTATCAGCCTTCAGTTTCTTTAAATGATCTCTGGAAATCATTGTTTGTTCATGTGAATACAATATCGAATTTTGTGATAAAACGTCCTGTCTTTCTGAAAAGTAATTCTTTCTTAAGCATTAGTAGTGATATACAACTCACATTGCCGTAGCACAACTTTTTAAAATACCGATCCATTCCTTGCCCCGTTCCCTCCTGAAGGGAAGCAGTACGTATCAAAGCTGGTCAAAGAGCTGCTGGCAGAATCCTGCCGGCTTTGAGCCTTTGGAATCTTGCGAATTGAGGTTTTTATGTTCTACAAGGCTCAGAGCTGGAAAGTAAGAACTCTTACCATGTGTCAATCCACATTGCCATTGATCTCTTATCCTTTTTATTTTTATTTGAGCAAGATTGGTAGGAAAGCTGTGTTGCAGTTAGAGGTGGCAGCATATGATGTAGCTTAATGCTCCAAAGGTCACGGAACTACAATGAGTTTGATGGAAAACAGCCTTTCTCCTTATTTTAAATGGTTCCTGCTTTGATTACAGGCATTTATTATAATTATCAAGAGATTAGTCTGTTGTTATAGAATCCTTGTAATGGAACCATTTAAAAGGAATATAATGGCAGTTTATTGGATTTTGCAAAGGAAAAGAGAACAGATAAAGTGGTGTTTTTTAAATGGATCAACTGCTGCCCTAAGCATACTGATTTTTTTTCTTTTGTTTAACTTCGTGTTTCTTTTTGTTTCTCAGTTTTCAGTTGCATACTAAAGAAGTCACTTCTTTCAAATTCTGAAGCTATTTTATTTGTAATATTTTCATTGCAGTCCAACCCTATGCAATTTAGTTGTTAAAGATATTCCTTTCGTAAATTATCTTTAACTATACATATCACAGAATGTGCAGTCTTACACAGCTGCTTTGTGATTTTATTAATATCGCCACTTAAAACATGGCTACAAAAAAAGTCTTGTTGATCCAAAATAATATATAAAAGTAATTGCAAATTCTGTATTTCATCAGTTGAAGTGCAGTTAGGCTGATTTCTCATTTACACTAGCAAAATGCCATAATACTGATGACGGTTGGTAAATTTCTTTCATGTTTAGATCAATTTCCCCTACCTAATAGTGTACAGTTGTATTTACTGCTCTTACTCCAAAAGCATAAACGTTAAGATTATAGATCGATCGTCTTGTTCAGCTGTTACAGAATACTATTTGGGATCTGGCAGTGAATCTAAGTTACGGATTACATTTTTAAAAATTAAAAGTTCACAAACTTAGTGTATGCCATACACTAAGAATGTGTATGCTATAAACAAGTTTATATTTCAAGACCAAAGAATTTAACAGTATGTGTAAGTATATCATCCTTTGTGTGAACATCTTCAAAGGTTTAGATCAAATCTACATCCTTCGAAAGAGTAACTGGAGAGCCTGAGTCTTCCTGCTGAGAACATGATGTCCTACGCTCGTTAGCTGAGCAATAGAGTGAGTTACTTAGTACTGAGAAAGAAAGTTAATTGACCGAAACTTAGTTGACATGGGGCTATTTTGATGGCACTGGGGAATCAGCCCCAAAATAACAGTGGAAAACGATATAGCAGCAAACTACAAGAATCACATTACAAGTCTGCTACTCCAATGTCTGTTGGCTGCCAGCAGAGGAGGCCTAGGGAGGAGTGTAGTATTTCCCTAGGTGACTTTATCGTGACTCTCCTCCTGCATATCCTCCCAGCTTTCAGCAAATTGTAGCTCAGGGACTTCCTGAGCCAGAGGTGATATCCTTGAGTTTAATAACTTTTGGTGGGATTTTTTCCCCTCTATGAAAGGAAATGTCTAGTCCCTTTAAGAACTCATGTAAACTTCTGATGTGCATGATCTGGCATAGCATCGAGTTCCACACTTTGAGTTCATGGTGTGAGAAATTCACACAAAGTGCAGTTTCATTTGTTTTGAACTTGTTGCTTGATAACTTTGTGTTCTCCCCAGGTCTTTTCTTATGAAAAATAGTGAGTCCTTGTTGCCAATTCACCATTTTGCATTTTGGTGTCATTCATAATATTGAAGATCACTACCACTTCCCTCTTAGTTATGCCAGAAATCCAACCGTGTCCTGGGCTGCATCAAAAGAAGCATGACCAGCAGGTCATGGGAGGTGATTCTCCCCCTCTGCTCTGCATTAGTGAGACCCCACCTGGAGTACTGTGTCCAGCTCTGGAGTCCTCAGCACAGAAAGGACATAGAACTGTTGCAAAGGATCCAGCGGAGGGCCTATGAGGAAAGGCTGAGAGAGCTGGGGCTGTTCAGCCTGGAGAAGAGAAGCCTCTGGAGAGACAGCAGCCTTCCAGTGTCTGAAGGGAGCCTACAGGAAAAGCAGAAGAGAGACTCTTTGTCAGGAAGCGTAGTGATAGGACAAGGGGTAATGGTTTTAAATTGGAAGAGGGGAGATGTAGATTAGATACTAGAAAAAATTCTTTGCTGTGAGGGTGGTGAGGCACTAGAACAGGTTGCAAAGAGAAGTTGTGGATGCCCCATCCCTGGAGGCGTTTAAGGCCAGGCTGGATGGGACTTAGAGCAATCTGCTCTAGTTGGAGGTGTCCCTGCCCATGGCAGGGGGATTGGAACTCAGTGATCTTTAAGGTCCCTTCCAACTCTAACCATTCTATGATTCTGTGCCTCTTATTTGGTTTTGGAGGTCTGAAATGGCCTTGTCCACCTTCCTGGAGGCTCCCCTCACAGGCTGTAGCTTATTCTGGAGCAGGACTCTGTTAATCCTTCCAGCTGGAGCTATTTTACTTCATGTAATAGCCAGAGAGAAGGGAATGACATACACATGTACTTGCTTCTCTCTCATTCCTCACTCACCCTCCCACATCTGCAACGTGCCAGGTTGTAGGTTTATTGCCATTAGGAAGCTAACCAGGAATGACTAAAGCTTCCTCAACCAAATCCACCCATCTACGCATCTATAAGTCAATATTTTGAAAAGGGGAAAAACAGTAAAGACTTGGATTCTGAATTGGAGCAATGTGGTAAGAGATGAGCCTGGGCCTGAGCCATATGGTTGTAGTCATTTCATTCCCCCTTCCAATTAAGATTTTACTAGTGTAAAATGAGATAACAGCATCAGAAAAGGCTGACAGTGTTCCATTCCACAAAACTTTGGTGATTCATTGGGGTCACATGTTGTGTCAGCCATAGCTTTTTTTGTATAATTGTATTTACCTTCAAATAGAATAGGCTGTGATGGTCTAGACACCAATTATTGTTGGTGTGTATGTTTGAGAGAGAGAAATATTTCGTTAACAAAGCCTGAAAAAAAAAATTTTATTTGCTCTTGCAGACTTTCTGTGTCTCCAGAGGATTGCAGGCATAATGCTATGTAGTGGATTGTATTCTGGTGCCTTTAGATGTTGTTGAAGTTAGAACACAGTGCTGAAAAGTGATTTCTCGATTTTTTGATATGCAGTGTGCAAACTGAAAGTACTTTGCTTGCAAATTTAACTTGAAAATTACAGGAGCAACGATGATTCTTTTGCTGGTGCATACACCTTGAGCACCAAATTACATATAGTGACTCTTGGGCAAAAAAAATCGTCTGAGGAGCAGAGACCTCCCAAAGAAGTGAGGGATTCCTCTTTGTCTTCTAAAAGTTTCCATATGACCCTAATACTTGGTTGACTGCTCATCCAGGATCATTGGAGCATTATGTCTGTATTACACTCTATTTTATTTCTTTTATTTTGGTATGCTGCCATCGTTGTCCTACAAAACAGAAGAACAACACAGATTATTTTTTCAATAATTTATATCTCACTTATGCCCCCCAAAACCTTTAATATCAGAAAGAGCAATGTTCTGACCAGATTGCTTTCTTCCTGTTTAATTTCAAAGGCCTGCTGCAGGTAAGTGAAGGTTTTGGAGATACTCACTAAACAGTTTTCGTAAATATTACATAACTGAAATAAATGGCTTTAAGTTGGAGAAGAGCAGATTTAGATTGGGTATTAGGAACAAATTCTTACTATAAGGGTGGTGGAACAGGACTGGAACAGGTTGCCCAGGGAGGTGGCTGAGGCCCCTTCCCTGAGATATTCAAGATGGGGCTCAATGAGGCCCTGGGCAACCTGGTCTAGTTGGGGGTGTCCCTGCTGACTGCGGGGAGGTCGGACTAGATGACCTTTGGAGGTCCCTTCCAGCCTGGACCATTCTATGTTTCTATGATTTGTTGTGAAAACACAAAATATTATAAATAAATGAGTTAGTAACAGCTCATCCAACAGTCCCTCTGTAATGCTTTCTGTATTTTCCTTCTATTCTGAATTTTCATTGTTTCTTGTGAACATATCTGTTCTAAAGGCAGGCTCTGAACAGTTCTATGCCATCAGCCACTTTTGTGATGGCAGAGTAGGCCCTAAGGGAAGAAATAACTCAGTCTATGCATTTGTGACTATTAACTGATGACTGATAAACCTGTATCATGTTCGTGTCTGAGAAGGGTGTATTAACCAAGAGTCAGTTCTGAACTTTTAGTTTCCTTGAGTGTGAGATTTTTAGTGTGTTTCTTTTCTACCACATTAGTCATGCTGAAGGCTGTGCAGATATTTATGAGTTATCAGCCAAGAGGTCTTCATTATGCAAGGACTGATGGTTCTGCTGTTGACCAAGGACTGGTCAGATGGCATCAACAAGACTCTCTATCATGCAAAGAAATATTGGCAAGTGATCTGATTACTGGTAGGGAATGAGTTCCAAATCATACTGCCTTCTCATTGGTCACCAAATCACTGCAGTCATAGACATGCTGCAGTTGTCGTTAATGGTGGTTTTTTCATTATAAGTCTGTGGAGTTATATTGCCTGTATGGAAGATAATATTGCTGGTATCAGGAATTAATTCTTGACACAATGTTGTAAGTGTGGTGGAAGCAAGAGTATTTTCATAGCACTGAATGTAGATATCATAGTACAGTTTAATTTTCCTAACCTCTCCCTGAAGCTAAATAATGGAAGTATTACATATATTTTTTTCAAGAGATAAGGTAATTTGAAGCAAAATGCTTTATTTGCTGTGAACAAGAACACATTTTTGTGTGCTTGTTGGTGTTTTTTTTTTCCCAAGCCCATGCTAGAAACTTTTGGCAGGTTCAGTGTTAGACTAGAAAGAGCATCTGACTTCTTAGTCTGTAATTCAGCTTTACTATTCCATGGGAGAATATTGCTCCCTCAACCTGCTGGCCACACTCTTCCCTTTGCAGTCCAGAATTCCATTGGCCCTCTTGGTGACAAGGGCATGTTGCTGACACATGGATAATTTACTGTCTACCAGGGCCCCCATGTTGGAAGCTATGCACAAGTTTATCTTTTTGGTTTGGTTGTTTGCTTCTTAAGAAAAAAAAAAAAATTAAAAAGCAGAAAAGAGTTAACAAAACAACCTCAACTAAGGTCTTATTTTTATGTAGAAAATAGCAATATTTACATATCTTTGCCTACCAGTGTTCACTTGGTAGTGTAAAAAAGTACACTGATATTCTACCAGTACCTTAAAGCATTTTTTCAAACTTTGGTACAATTAAGCCCCTAACATTTGTCCTGAAACATGTCTCATTTTAAATATGTTGTTGTCTTTAATGAGACATAGGCTTTCTCATAGGCTTTCATCATAGGTCTCATAGGCTTTCACTTAAACTCATAATTATTTTTAGAATTGGGCCTAAATTATATTTTTTCTTTAAAAATATGTATACTAAACCATAGATTCAGACTCTTCAAAATAATGTTGGGTTTTTTTTATCTTCATATTATGTATAATACACAATATTCTGTTTTATAAGTATTTAACTATTAGGCTTCCTTAATTCATTCAATGACATTGTCTGATTTTTTGAGTGTCACCTTTTTTTTTTTAATCCATTGCTTGAATTTAGTTTTTGTTTCCTGAATGTATATAGTTTTCTGTTATTTTGTATCATTGCAAAAGAATTTTGTTCCCAGTAAGACATTTACAGTCTGAATTTGAGGATTTTGAATACTCTCCCTCTAATTCTGTTGATGTTTTATAGCAATCAAATCATAAGGTTTTTCTTTAAATAAGGAACTTTGAACTTATTTTTTTTTTCATTTACACAGAGATTATATTTGTGATGTTCGTCTCTTATATATCAAGATTCCCAGGTGGTGAAAAGACCCCAGCATGTAACTTTTAGTTGTAATTGTATGAGACTGGGACAAGTCAATCTAGCACCTTCTCCAATTCACTCATTTAACAGGATCCATGTAGCCTTTAGTTCTCATTTTCCCTATTTTACCTCTTGGATTTCACTCAGTCATGTGAATTCTCTGACCTGATCCTTCCCCTGACAATTCAACACAAATCTTAGATGCTAGATTCTTTTGTGAGAACCCCAGATTTTTACTTTCTCTACTATCGATACCTTTGTTACTTGAGACAAGAACCTATCACCTAACTTTTCCCAAGGTGCAGCTAGTTCTCTCCATCACCTATGAAACAGGGCTGGGTTGATTAGTTAAATGTCAATAATGTTGACAACTTAAGTTAGATAAAAGGAACTCAGTGATCATTTAGCATAATTTGACAACCTTAATCTTCCAGTAAATTACATCTGTTAAATTGCTAGAATTAACTTAACTTGTAATTGAACTGTGCCTCACAGATTACAAGAAAGGAAAAAATATTCACCAGATCATAGACAATTTGGTCCCTAGACAAATAGTATCTTCCAAAAATAAGGTGATAGTCAACCTTGCAGCATCTTCAAATATAGTTTTTGTTGAACTACATGGAAGAGATCTGGAGTAGCTAAAGGGAAGCAAGAAGTTCCAAAAGACTGAAGTTGGTGAAAATGGGAGAGAGCAGACCATATCTTCTCCCAAGTTGGTCATTAGAAATTTGAGAGCCTTTGAGGCTGACATGACCTGCACCATGGCTCTTAAGCCATGTGTGACTTTTCAGCACTTCAAAAGCAACTCTTTCCTAGGGCCTGTGTCACAGGAAGCTTTAGCAGAAGATATTCTTGATGATCCAGAGTCACAGCTTGCAGAAAGTAAGCCAAAAAATACATTCACCAAATTCCCTTCAAACCCAGGCACAGACTTACTCCAGCTCCAATTGTCCCACTTTCAAACTTGTCTTAGAATGCTGTCTTTTCTTAACTTTTAGCATGCATTTCAAAGTTGTGTGAAGTTATTGATTTCTGCTTTTTTGCATCAGGAAATTAGGCTACCCATTCTCTGAAGGGAGAGCAGCGCATCCAGATGTATGTTTCATTCTCCCATCAATGGTCTACCTCAGTACTGATCCAGTCTGTAAGCTTTCCTTTCTGCTGTAAAAATAGATGGGTTTGAATGCCTGTTCTCCTTTCTCATCTTCCATGCAAATTATGGCAATAAAGTCTTAAAAGTACCCTGCAACGAACATGTAAAGGATGAAATCAGCTTAATTAGCGAGGTGGAGAATTGTAACTTCTCATGGTGATTCTCTATGGAAAAACAGTGGGATTTTTGTGTAGACTTGTTAAGTTGCTGGTACTGAGTTTTCTTTAACTGTAGTATTCATTTAAGTAAGGATATACAGCCAAATATAGTCAAATGCACATTCTGTATTATATTTGTAAAACAGGAAATCATACTATACAATATCAACTGAACTATGAAAGTACATGGAAAATGCAGAAGGTGCATGTGGTCATGTCACAGATTTGTGCTATGGACAAGGGAAAAATCATCTCATGACTGTCATACAGAATTGCTTAACGCATTAAGTAGCTAAAAGGAAGGAAAACATTAACAATTATATACAGAATAATGATTTGACAAATACTTTATATGCAAAAATTCTTTACAGCCTGTGCTGCTTGCTTTTCAAAACCCACAAAAATAGAGATTTTTTTTTCAAGACAGAACAAGGAAGTTTTAATTCTGTGGTTTGGTTTTGGTTTTTTTTTTTTTTTTTTTTTGTCATGTCTGCTGCTTCTCCTATGAGTTTTGTAGAGCCAAAAATAAATCCTTAGGTCATGCTGATATATTTTGGGATGTTTTATAGAAGACTGTTTCTATACTTCTAAAGAAACTCTTGATTGTCAGAAATAAAGTATAAATAGAACAGTTTTGATTTACTTGCCAAGATGGTTTCTTAGCTCTTACAAAAATTCCCAGGAGCAAAAAAATTCAAAGTTAAGATTACTTCAGCATTTATTTGATAGTATTGTAAACATGGTCTCTATTAAAAACTCTGTGGTGCTCACGGCTATGCCACTTGGCAAATGTTTATTTCATCAATATAAGTTGCATTTGTGGACAGGAATAACTGTTTATACACCAGACAAGACGTATCCACTAATTGGGCCAGCATGTCTTGTTTTCAGTTCTTAAAAACAATATTAGGTTTAAAGCTAGATGAGTGCTTTGCTGTAGCTTATGCTTTACTTCCAGATGAAATTTAGGAGAAAAAGAAATGTATCCCAAAAAACTTGCAGAAAGTGTAAAAACTTCAGACTCCTCTTAATTTTTAATTCAAAGATTTCCAGTTACCAAGCTTGAAACAACATTTTGGAAAAAAGAATCATACTGTTAAAACAGTGTATTATTAGACCTGCATTTTAATAAACAGGTGGAAATTAAAATAATTGCCTAGGTAAAACTTTATTATTTATTTGTTAGATTTCGATTATTGTTGTTGTTTGTTGATAGGCCTCGAGGAAGCTAATTATATCATCTCAACGTTAGGTTTATAAGTTAGCTGTCTTTAACCAGTTGGAGCTTGAATAATTTATAAAGGTTTGGAACTAATTCAGTGTGGTTTTTTAAGAAATAGTATTGAAGGGGTGGGGGAAAAGCTTGGTCTCTTAGCTTTAGAATACACTTTAAAAAATATTTAGATAAAACATCTTTTCTTTCTTCTAATTAGAGGTTTCAAAAGACAGAATTTCTATTCCTGGATAACATGGCTTTCAAACTGTGACTTACAAACAGGAGTAACTAATGAGATAACAAGTCCTAACTGTCATTTCTGGTGTGCCTTAAAATTGGACTGTATGCTCAGGAGCTTCTTCAGTAGTTCTATCACAAGAAATTCAGATACCTTAATCTAGGCAGCTGGAATAGAGCAGACAGCAGGGAAGCATCGCCGTCATCAGTCACGTATTTTATCTCTGCTTTCAAGTCTGAGCCTTTAGCATTTGATGTTTCAGTGAGCCATTGGGGCACCAAAGTTTTCAAGAGCTTCTACAAGCTCTCTTACTTTGGATGCCCACTTTGAAAACTTGGAACTGGTTTTTCATTTGTTCAAGCACAGTAACCCTAACTGAAGACACTTTTAGCTAGTGTGTAACTCTTCTGGAATTGCAGATACCTCAGAAAAGCCTAGGCAACTAGTTTCTCCAGGAGAATGCTGTGGGAAAATGTGTCAGAGGCCTTACTGAAGTCCAGGTAAACGATATCCACAGCCTTTCCTTCATCCACGAAGCTGATCGCTTTATCATAGAAGGAGATCAGGTTTGTCAAACACAACCTCCTTCCATGAACCCTAATCACCTGGTTGTACTTCATGTGTCCTATAATGGCACTCAGGATGATCTTTTCCATGACCTGTTCCATGACCTTTCCAGGCACTGAGGTCAGAGTGACAGGCCTGTAGCTCCTCAGATCTTCCTTCCAGCCCTTCTTGTGGATGGGCATTACATTTGCTAGACACCAGTCAACTGGGACCTCCCTGATGCTATAGATTCTGTAAAATGCTATACGAGGGGCAAGGCATAACTACAAGAGAGAGTCCTCTTACTTTCCATTGTTCCTAACAGCAGTTTACGTGGTTTTTCTGGAACCAGTTGTTCACCTTCCCACGGCAAAACTGAGTCACCATGCTTCTAACTCAAATGCACTTTCATATTCTTGGCTGAAAAACTGAGCACAAATACCGAGCTGTATTATCAGACAAATGCTGTCTACAGAGTTATTGCTGGAAGAATATTTAATGTTTGAAGCTCCGAGAGATTAACTACTTTGAATATTTGCTTAAAAAAAAAAAAAAAAGAAAAAAGAACTTTAATTCTGTAAATACTTCTGGTAGTATAATAAATTATTTATCTATTAAAGAGAGCCTTGTTTAAAAAACAACACCTTTATAGCAACATTAATAGTTATCCTAAAATATCTTCCATTTAGTTTACCAAACCAGTGTTTTACTTTGTTAGGATAAACAAGTTATTTTCTGAGATGTTTGTCTGATTACTTATGGATTATATCTGCAAAACGACAAAATACTTCCCAGGTGATTTTGCTAAAAATCTGTAGTGTTTCATGGGACTCCTTTTTATTGTGTTGAGAGGGCATTAGCTTTTATTCTTCTTTTAATTTGACACACAAAATGCTTAAGAAGCAAAATAATATTGCTGCCAGCAGGTGGTATGCTTGTACAAACAGAAGAGTTGAATAGAAATTTTGATTTAAAACTTCTTTAATCAGAAGACAGTATTTTGGTTAAAACTTCTGGTGAAAAATTATAACCGTAGAAGTTCCTATGAAAATTCCTGGTATTTTTCTTTTCTTTTTTTTTTTAGATTTAGAAAAGCCTTCAAAATTTTTCATTTTGAAATTTTGTTTTATCTTCCTGTTGTAATTCTTCACTTCAGGAGTGCATAAACTGATGTCATGGTACTTCTTTGTGATACGATGTTATAACATAGTAAATATATAAAATAAATAGGGTTTTTTTCTTGAAATTTGAGGATCGTTTGCTAGATAGTTTAATTTTTGTGTCAGTGAAACTTTGAGATGTTTCTATATTTTGAATAAGAAAAGCTGCGCACTTAGCATGGAATGTTTTTTACTTAATTTTAGCCATCTACAATTACACTTCTAGTCTAAGCCATTCTGTCTGTCTCTTTTTGCAATCAATTAAGAGGGAGGCAACCTCCCTGCACCATTCATTCCATCTTGGAGTTTGTTTCACTCTGGTGTCGTGGTAGTACTCATGAAATCTTATTAAGTATGCTACTGTGCTGAGATAGCATGACATAACAAAAAAAATACATTAAAAAAAAATTCCTAAATACTGAATATTCTTTAAAAAAAAATTTCCAAAAGTGATTTTTACCCAAATTTTCTTTTATTTGAAACTTCTAAAATGGTTTTTGGGTTTGGGGGATTTTGTTTTTTCTGTTTGGAGTGATAACACATTCTGAAATAGAAGAACAGGTCCAAAGTAGAAATCTCAGTTAAACCACAGCCTGTTGTTCCAACCACTTTTATCTCCTTTTCTTCAAAGATAGTATTAGCATATGTCTTAATTTTAGTAACCTTAAAATTTATTGCATTTTAGTCTTTCTTGGGATACAGCTCATTATTTCTAGAATTTGGTGCACTTGCATTTTGTTGCTATTGATATCTTTTTACTAAAAAGCACATTGTGATTCTGGTAAGTCAATCATGGGCAAGTTATGTATCCACTTTTTATGTTGCTTTAGTGGTTCATTCAACGTCAGTGGATTAAGTAAAACAAACTGTGTATAAAACTTCAGGAAATTGTGTTGTTTCATTTAGCTGTACTACATGTAGTGTTCTACTATTACACATCAGATTTGACAAAGTTCTTGCATTACGTTAAAGTTATGTTTTGTATGAAATCAATTTGGTAATTAAAAAAAAATCTACTTCAGTTTTACTCTGTAGACATTTGAGTTAGGTCAATTCCATTGTGAATTTTTTAAGAGGTACATGGCTTGAGGTTTTTTTCCCATATACGTTTATGCATGGCTAATCTTATTTCCTTAAAACTACTGCTTCTTGGTATAAGTTTACTACTGGTCAGTAATATAGCAGGAATTCCAGAATGACCAGCTCATTCTGGGATCTAGGCTTTATGAAAAATCTAGACAATTGGGATAATTGTTTGTCCTTCTGTGTATGTGTCTGTATTATTGGCTTGCTCCTTCAGACTATGTAATATACTAAAATCTCCGATCCCTTTACAAACTGTTTGCATTTCATATAAGCTATCCTGATGTTCAAAAGCAAGTTATCAGACCATGCAATATAATCTAGGAACTAACTGCCTTAGAAGTTTGTGTTTCAGGTACTGTCATAATTAAAAGGAACATCTATGTTGGCTAGAGCCTGTATTTCACCTCTACTGGCATTACTTTCCTTTATGTCTCATCTAACTGAAGATTAATACATCTAGCAAAATTTCTGTTTTCAGCTTCCCCTTTCTGTTTTTATCTTTTGAACTTCAGTGTCTTCAATTTTTTCACCAAAATTAAGTAATAAAAGTTTTAGGAGTTGGAGGATTTCCTTAATAATGTTTATTAAATATACCTTTTTCCAGTGCCTTAAGAGAAGAAAAGCTGTGTAAATCACCCCCTCTCTTCTGTCAAAGATGCTACACTTGAAAACAATTCTTAGAAAATTCTTCTCCTGGAATTTGGTTATCTTTAATCATTAGTCCTCTTCTAATTTTTGCACTCTTTTCATTTGTAGCCAATTCTCTGTTCCTCTCAGCTTTGTCCTTCATTATTAATGCAAGACCATTAGTAACATGATAATAGGAGAGAAACTGTTGGCACTTTTCTTTTTGCTTTTCAAAGGTGACTCCTCTGCTCCTCTTCTGACGCTCACTGGTAGTATTTCCTATTACTTTGAGTTCCACTGTCCTGTTGTTTCACCCTCATTTCAAAGTCCACATGAAAACCCTTCCCCTCCCAAGTCTTGCAAAGCTACAACACACAAATACCAATCTCTAGAAGTTTATGAATTGCATTCATCCTTCACAATTGTAACGATTTCAAAACTTTTTCTTTCGTATTATAAAAGCTTTTGTTATTCTCAAGTTCCCACCAGGAAACCCATGGGTCAGCTAGTATGTAATCTGGTAACCTGTGCTGCGTATATTATTGATTGTGTTAAAATGAACCATTATTTTTTTTCCATATTTCTGTTCGTAATGTAATCATAGAACTACACAGATCAGCCCTAAACTTCACAGGTTTCTGGAGTTCATTGCCTTAAACAAAAGTAGCTCAAATTCACAAATATTAAAATATTATAGATCAACTAATAGCTATTTTTGAGAACAGTATTTATCTATATGTTCATTCCTAATTATTTGCATGGATTTCTTTACATCTCTTTTCCTATCCACTTTCATAGTTATCTCTTCCACTAGTTTTCACAGTCATTGGGTTTCTTCTCACATCTCTACTGCTTACAGACTTGCTACTTCTCCATTTTTTCAGCTGTGTTGCTTTTTCTTCACCAATCAATAATTACATTTCAAACCTTCCATCTATGCTTTTCAATTTCTTTGGCTCCCAATCTGTTGTCTTTATGGTTTACTGTTTCCATGGTTTCATGGAAAATACTGCTGGAAGATACCTTTTAATCTGTCCTTCTGTTTAACTCCTGCTCCGGAAAAATTATTCCAATGAATATTATCTATTGCTTAGACCCTATTACTTTTCATTTTTCAATTCCTTTCCACCTAACTCTAGACTTTGCTATCAAGTACTTCGTTTTTAGGGCTCAGACTTTGTCTACATTTCTCCTCAAATTTCACCAATCATTTGTCTCATGTCTCTTCTCATTTTAATTCTTCACATTTTGGCAGCCCTGCACAGGAGGTACAAAAATACCTCTCATCTCTCATGACACTTCTGAATACAGCAATGCTGGTGGGCCTTCTAGCCTTATTCTTGGGATGTAAATCAGCTAGCTGGACTGTTGTACTCTCCACACAACCTCCTCCAGCTGTCAGTAACCAGGACACTAACTCCTTAACTAAATTCACAAGGAGCCTCTTTGTTTTCTCTCTCATTCCTACCCATGCTAGTTTGCTACACTGATTACAAATACAAGGAAAACTGGAGAAAAAGCTTGGGTCACTGACTGTCCAGCCACCCCTCAAGAAATGATGTCTCTGACCAAAAGCCTATGAATCCCTTGTTTGCCCACTGTCAAAACCTTGCCGTCATCACAGTCCCCCAGTATTTACTGCCAGTGCCTTCTTATGTTCTTCATGGCCTGTTTTCCTGCTGCTATGTCACCTCACGAGTCTGTGAACATAACTTCATCGTATTATACTGACAATAGCTTTGTAGCCCTGCTTCCAGCAATCCATGTATCACCCACCTGACTTGCCTAGGACACATCTGCCCAGTTTCTTTCAAAAATTACTGTATGAAACTTCTCACACAAAATTGAGTCACTCAACATCACATTCATAACCAAAAAATTATAAAAGATTAACTATTACCTAAATTTCCCATAGTATTTAGCTTAGCATCCTTCTATTTAAATGTTAATTTCTTTTTCTGAGACTTTTAACCTTCTACCCTGAAACTCTGCCAAATACAAAACTGATATAATTCTTGTGCATCTGTACTTAAACAAAAAGAATATGTTGCTGTTTATGAGAATGCTTAAAGATTTTTTTAACTCCTACTTAGAATATTTTAACCCTCTTTTTCAATTTTCATTGCTTTAGATGTTTCCCGTCATTGTCATCATCAAGATGTCTCATTGACATCTTTTTTCCCTGTGATAGTATTTCCAGTTTTTAGCATTATTAGTATTATTTGTTTAGCATTATTCATAGTTTTCAGTATTTCTAGTTTTATTTCTGGGATTCTGAAGCACATTCTTTGGAGAAACATCATGGAGCTTTGTGATTTTTGCAACTAAAAAGGTCTCTTTTTTTTTGCAAAGCAACAATCCTAGTTATATTAGTTAAGACTTTTGATATTTGTTTCTGTTAGTGTACAAGACTGTTTTAACCATTATAATATAGCATATGATTTTTGCATTCCTGTGTTACCATCTTGATAAAACCAGCAGTCACTGTTTCTGTTTCAAGCGCAGTCAGAAAAACCTTCACTCTAATACAAGTGTTGCATCTGTTGCTATACCACTTCTCACAGTATTTGAACTTTCATTGTTTAAGACTTTACTAGTTAGATCTTCTGGCAAATAGGTTTATACTTTTTCTTGTACTTTTTAATTGTAATAAATATTGCATAAGTAATAGTTTTTAATTTTTGTATTTGAAGTTTTCTTTTACTTACCTTTTTTTTTTTATGTTGCAAATTTTCTGTTCTTCATATTATCTTGGTGAAATGCTTTGTACTTTTCCAATATCTATTTTTTTCTCATTTCTCAAAATGCAGTCATAATTCCACACTGTAAAAATAATTAGCTTTAACTTTTTAAAATGTGTTACATAAAACCAACCAGGATTAATTCTTAGAATTATAGATCATCAATTCCTTGCCTTTTCCATGTAGTTTCCCATTATTACAAAGACTATGGGTCCTCTGACATCCTTCCAGTTCTGTGACCCACCTCTTTTTCCAAACAACTCTTTCCCCTTCCCCCATGCCTGCAGGCTTGTTCCTCTTCATTAACATATTCAAACTTAATCTCTTCCATCTGGCAACCCATCCTTTGGGCTGCAGTCTGAGGATCTTTTATGGACATGTACACTGCTACTCTCCACTGTTTTGCCTCTAGTTACTGTAGCTGTAGGTGACGTACAGCAAACTGCATTTGTTGGTGAACAGGGTTTCACAGCCATAGAACTGCTGTCATGGATGCTGACTACCCACAGGGTGGACAAAGACTTAGCTGGTTAGCATAGCTAATACTCATAAGTAAAAGAAAAAAACCTTTCCATACAATTGTTTGAAGCTGTGACTGAAGTAGTTCATAGAAAATCATCTCAAAAGTAGTCTTTAAAAAGTCCAAACTTGTGAACAGTCAGGGAGGACTTTCCTGTTCAGGCTGGCTTGATATTCCTCTAATTGTTTTGGCAGCAGAGGTACACAATTTCTCCTCCAAGAGGGAAATAGATTGGGCTACCTAAAATACTTTAGTCCATCTCAATAATCTTTGACCCAAAATATACAGACATTGTGTGCTGTATGGTAGCAGAGTATTATACAGAATTCTGGGCAGTTCTGAGTTTTAGAGCAACCTGCCTTTAGGAGACTTCCAAGCTGTTTGCTCTAACTTATCAAAGCTCACATTGGCTATCTGGGGTAGCATAAAACCACTTTGTCTTTCCATCCGCTGCTGACCTTTAACAAGATAATATACAGGTCAAAGTAGGAGAATGTACACAGCAAGCTGCTAAGCGGGCACCAGTCATGACAGTAAAATAGAATTTGTAATCCTTTAGTAGCTGTAGTAAAATAGGGCTTGTTCCATAAAGACATATACATTCTCTGTGCGTATTAACACTATGAAATGTTGCACGTCTGAAATTTAGGATGAAGTTTGCAACATGCACATCACTCCAAATAAAATTTTTAATTGTTAGTAACCTTGTAATATCACTAGTTTCATACCAGCTCTCATTACAATAAGGATAATGAAGGTTTACATTGGATTATATTACAGTTTGTAAGGAAATTATCTTGACAATTAAACTCATGGCGCAGAGATGTTTGTCAGGTTTTAGGGTGCACTTTAACTATTCAGTTAAAATGATACAGATATATTTCTTTTTTGAAGTATGTAGGAGTAGCTCATGAATGATGTTATGAACTTTCAGTTCTTAAAAACAAATATTTCATTACGGTATGCTTAATACGCACTTTTTCATTCAAACAAGTCTGATTCAAAATGTCACATAACTGGTATAAGATATGGGGAAGTGAGAAATTACATGTAATCTAGTTGGTTGTGGAAATAAGGGTTATTAACAAAAAGTGTAGTGTACTGAAATAATGTACTTGTTGCAGAAATAAAATACTAAAATTACTTGATTTTGTCAGGTCACTTCTAGGAAAAATGGATTGTAGTAAAAAGATGTGGACAATTTGCAGACACAATCTCTACTAGGGCTGGCTTGTGCCCAGTACAGTGTTAGAAGGTGTAGTCCTACTTGATTTACAGCCATCATTTAGAGCTACCTAAATACCTGAAAATTCTTAAAGACTGAATATCATCCACAGGATCAGAATATAAGGATTTCTAAAGTACTGTAATCTAAGGGCTAGACAACTTAATACTGTTTCAGTCTATAGCTCTGGACTTTTAAAGCAGGTTAAATTCTTAGTTTTAGGCTGGAGTTTGTGGCCACAGTCTTCTACTTACTACTGGTTTTAATCTAATCCAAAAATGTAATAATAAAAGTTTGTAGTAAAATCCCACAAATTTATCTATAATGTAAGTGATTCAAAACTTTCTGTAAGTGTTGTCATCAGCATTTCAGCCACCTGCTTTCTTGCTAACAAAAGGGTAGGAGAAAATGTTTTGTCTTTTTGTTAAAGATGTTCAAAGAGTCAAGGGTAAATATGAGAGTAACTTGTTAAGATTCAAAAACCTTTTCTTTAGGGTTCAGATCCCCTCTTCCAGTATCTGGAAGTATGTAATAGTGTTGTGGAGTAGATTCCTGCAGAAAACTCTGTGAAGAAGCATCAGTTGTGTCTTAAAAAAACCATAGAATTTGTGATTAGGACTAAGGTTTATGTTCTGTTATTTCAGAATTTTTATTGTGAATCATTATTATGTATTTCAGACTTCAGTCCTTTGTGAACTTGTAACCCTTTTTGGGATCACCAAAATAGACTTTATCCTCTGATAAATTCATCACTTCTTTACTTACCACTTCATTTAAATATTTACATTAAAATCTGTTTTACTTTCACCTAAGAATATACTGTACTATTCAGACTGATTACTGAAATTAATGGATTATCAGATTAAACAAAGAGCAAATGAAAAATGTAATTTTTTTAGTCTTTTAATATTTCTTTATATGCCATAAAAAGTTTTTAATTTGTACATAGTTGAATCATTCTTATCAACCTAGCAATCTTTTTTATTATTATTTTGGAGACAAATGCCATTTCCGAAAACTCTTGTGCTTAAAGGATTTTTTGTTAATATCTTTACTTCTGTTTCATCATTAGTTACAAGTGTAAGTAAAGAGGGAAAGTTTCTTTACTTTCAAAAAAAGTCACTGTGATAAAAAGCCTTTCAGAGAATGGGATCAAGTGCACCAACATGAGGTGGAGTGGTGTGATTGACATGCCTCAGGGATGAGATGCTGTCCAGATGGACCTGGGCAAGTTTGAGAAGTGGGTCTGTCTGAAACCTCCAAAGTTCAACATGGCAAAATTGCAGGGTCAGCGTGAGCCAGCAATGTGACCAGGTGGCCAAGAAGGCAAACAGGATCCTGGCCTGTATCAGGAATAGCATGGCTAGATGGAAAAGGGAAGTGATTGTCCCACTGTACTCAGCACTGGTGAGGTCACACCTCGAGAACTGTGTTCGGGTTTTGGCCCCACACCACAAGAAAGATGGTAAGGTTCTGGAGCATGTCCAGAGAAGAGCAATGAAACCGGTGAGGTATCTAGAGAACAAGTCTTACGAGAAGCAGCTGAGGGAACTAGGGTTGTTTAGCCTGGAGAAAAGGTTGAGAGGAGACCCTGTTGCTCTCCACAACTACCTGAAAGGAGGTTGTAGTGAGATGAGGGCCAGTCTCTTCCCACATGTAGCAAGGGATAGAAAAAGAGGAAATGGCTTCAAGTTGTACCAGGGGAGTTTTAGGAAAAATTTCTTCACTGAAAGGGTTGTCAAAGATTGGAACAGGCTGTCCAGAGAAGCTGAATCATCATCTCTGGGGGTATTTAAAAGATGGGTAGACATGGCTTAATGGTGACTTTGTCAGTGATGGGTTAATGGTTGGACTCAATGATCTTAAATGTCCCTTCCAACCTAGATGATTCTATGATATGCTCTAAACTGCTCTAGGAGAGGACACAGCTCTCACTGAACTCCTGAAGTTGCCTTCTCACTGCTTGTAGATAGGTAAAATGCCTGTTCTGCAAGGCAGCAATGAGGACCTTCATGCAGACTCAAGCACATAGTAAAAATTTTATTCAGAATGCAAAACAAAAATACATTGACTGAAAATGATGATGTGCTGCTTCTGAAAATATCTAAGTAGCTAAAAGGCATGCTATTACATCCAAACCCCTTGGTCCTCTGTCCTCCAGAACAGGTTTCATGATAGCAGTTAGTAAAGTTGGACAAGAGCTCATGCAAGCATCAAAAAGGTAGTTAAGTGGATAGTAAAAAATGAAAAGGTCTGTTCTGCATTAGTATATTTCTACATTTCCTCTGAAAATGGCTACCAGTGCATAGCTTCCCCAAATGAAGGCAATATAGAAAATGATGACTGAAGTAATGCCTAGAAAAATCCAGCAGATGTAGCACATACTCATGAGCTGAGAACTTTTTTCTCTTTTTTTGCATCTGCCTTTTTTCACAGATCTCTGGGGTTGTACAGATAGACTGAAAATTACTGGTTTAAAGCAGAGTTTCTCTAGTTATGGTCTGCAAGGTCATGATTGGCAGAATCTTTTTAAGTGTATAGTGTGTTCAATTATGAGTTTGTTGATAAGGATGCATCCACAAACATTTGGGGTATTTTATAGTGATCCAAAAAGTTTTTAAAATATTGGCTTAAAATACAACTTTGCTCGAATATCCCACAGCATACTTCGAAAATTAATGTGGGAGATGTTTGTGTTGATAAGGTAAAGAAGTTGTCTGAAAGTAGAGCTGGTCGTTTTTTAGAACCAAAACTGAATACCAGATGATAGAAGTGTATGTTTTGACCTGAATAAAGATTAACAATGGCTTATATAATTCTACAGAACTTTAATATTGCTTTTGAATGTAAAAAGGCAATGTAACACAAAGATGGCCGTGGTTGTTAATGGCTTGTATTAGCTGGAAGCTATAAAATCATCCTAGTACTCTGTTAGTGCTGGAATAATAATTTACCAAGACAATTACCACATGGTGGAATTTTTTTGCTGCTCTAATTCAGTGTTATTAATAATGAATAAAATTGCAATTTTCTCAGGTTGCTAGGGGCAGTGGGGAATTATTTCAATGAATATTTCAGCACATTAGTTTAATCATAGTTCCACAAAATTCAAGTGGGCAATATTTTATACTTCTAAGTTCAGTCTGCTAAGGGACCATAGTCATTAAATTGCAAACTATTTGCACTGAGGTCCATTCTATGATTTACAAGCCTTGTTAAAAACACTGTAAAAGAAAGCAAGCTGTGCCATTAATACTTGTAATTTGATGCTGCATTTGTTAATGGGCTCAGTGTGATTAATGTTTTTAGCAGCAGGCAGAGCGTTCTAAGACAGGCAGTGCTGAGGTTTATAATATATAAATGCATGTAAAGAAACATTAGAATATTGTAAGTTTTAGTAGTATATGTTTTTACAAGATTGTATTCCTGAAACAGAAAAGCAGCAGTGAAATTAAACTATAATGTATGTAAATACAGCTCAAGCTGTGGTAGGTGCTAATGTGTGTGTTCTTTATTTCATAGCCAACTGCATGACTTCTGGCGCTTGGATTACTGGGAAGACGATTTGCGCCGGCGGAGGCGATTTGTTCGCAATGCTTTTGGGTCTACTCATTCTGATGCCCTCCTAAAAGCTGCCGTGGAATATGGTCAGTACTAACTCCTGCTTAAAAATATGGTTTATGATGTTTTCTTGATGCCTGTGAATCCCTAAGAACAGTGTCCCTTCTTTTCTAAGGACAGCGCTGAGAATTGTTAGGACAACATATTCTTAGGAAAGGAATTCTTTCAATTCTTACACTTTAATGAACCAGAAGACTTGAGCTTGTGGGCTGTTGAATTCTCTGATCCCCAAGGGATTCACATTATACCTCTCTAGCATTCCCAGACACTAATTTTGAGACACTGGTAAAAGTAACTGAACTTGTCTCTCCAGAGTGACAGAATGAAACTGTTAGGCCATCAAACTAATGTGTTGTAATAGTTCCATTGGAGATCTTTCATGAATGAGGAATTAACTGTTTTGGGTTTTTTTAATTATCAGTAGTTTTATCCTGGAATGTGTAATCTCAGCCAAACCTATTTTTTTCTGCAAATCATGAAAAACCTGAAAATAGAGAACTTGTTTAAAATAGATTATTTTAAGAATGCTTGTGATTTGAATAGTGAACTGACTATATAGCAGCTTCGGGCTAGGAATTTAAGGATTAGATGTTGTTCGATTTTCATGGAGATACAGCTGGCTTATAAAAGAGGAAGGAGAAACATGCTTTAAAATTCCCTTTTATCGTCTAAAAGTTTCATGTGTAGTGACTTCTGTACAGCAGACTGACCCTGAGTACTCTAGAATTCCAAAGCAGTTTTATTCCTCAGGTTTAAGCCGGGATATGTCTCTAACAGATCATAGACAGGAATTTTTTAAGGAATGTTACAGTGTTTTCATGTCTTTTATTTTAATCCTTAGTACTGGCAAACTAACAAACAAACAAATATAAACCAACAAACAAAACCCTGGTATTCTTTAGCATTTAGAAGTAAGAAAAGGAAATAATTATACAAAAAGCAAGTTGAACCTTTCAGCTAATGTGTGGCCAAAGGCTAATGTTGCCAGAAGTTCTGAATATGATAAATATACAGCTATCTGTGTGACCTACAGATTTCACCAGCTTTGCAGGTTGTTGAGGCAAACAGCTGGGATTCAAACAAAGTTAGATATATAAATGAGTATCTGTGTGTGCAGTAACACTAGCTAGTGTAACTTAGTACTTATTTAAATGTGAAGGCTACCATGTGCAGGACTTAAGATCATAAAGTGTTCATAAAATGGGTTAAGGAAGACATTTCTCCTAGTAGGATATAGTATTGCATATTTGACAAAGGGTCATTTTCTCCACATTCTTCCAAAACGTCAAAATAGAAATCATATGAGAGGCAGATGCAAAACTGTGCTAATTATTGTCTTGCTTTTGAAAGGCAAATAATCATCGAAACCATAGGCTTTATGCATTGTACAGGCATAAGAATCCTTAACAATATTCTTATAACATTTTTAATTTTGTATATTAAACTAGAATTAAAACAGGAAGAAATCTGATTTATAAACTATTACAAAGTTTTAAGCCTTGATATTGTCCTGGTTCTAAAATAATAAGAGCTCTCCAGTCACTTAGATGGACATTTTTCATGCCTTTATAGCAGCAATGTTGTATCTTTGGGATGAGATTGTACTCAGAGGATACTGGAAATGGTTTTAGGCTCTTTTTTTATTGTTTTAATGAAAACTATACTACAAGTTGCACTTAAACAGTTTCAACATGTTTCAAAGATTGCCTCAGTTTATGTAGTTTCTGAGTTGTAGTATTTTAGGCCAGGTGACAGCTGCCTGGTGGTAGACCTAGCCTGCAAGACAAAGCTACAACCAAAAGAAACAGAACAACTGAATTACTTATAGTTTTATACTGGATTGCTTGTGTATAATTTCATGCTACTCACCTGTTAGTGCATTCGACATATAGGAAAATTAAATCTCAGATGTGTTTAAAAGTGGTGCACGTCAAACTTAGCGGTTACATAAAAATTACAATAGGCTGAAGTTGTCCTCTTGGCAGAATTAAAACAAATAATTCTAAGTTTTTACATATATATTAAAATTAAC
Organism: Pedionomus torquatus; assembly: GCA_013398155.1. NCBI lineage: Eukaryota > Metazoa > Chordata > Aves > Charadriiformes > Pedionomidae > Pedionomus > Pedionomus torquatus. The sequence goes on along the minus strand of VZRU01015711.1, from coordinate 655,402 downwards.
ATGGAATTTTAGAATAGCATACATTAAAGTTATAATTCATGGATTCTAGATGCACGTACTTTACAGAGGCTTAAGCCTTTGGATTTTAATATTGAAACTTTTAGCTGACCTTTCTCTGTAAGAAAACATCCTTAACACTGATGTTATTTTTATGCCTCTTGGTGTTACTAATGAGTTGAATAATTTATGAGGTTGTCATGTGAAAAGGATTTGGTGCCGTTTGATGGACTTTTAGCCTCTGGTGTTGGAATGTGATTAATAAAGAGCTGGAGGCAGACTTTTTTTCCACAGAGCTTAACTTTCATTGTATTTTTTTTTATTAGCTTTGTTTTGATAATTTTGTTTGGAACAGTTTGATAGTAAAATGCCCCTAGCTTCCATAACTAAGCATGATATCATACTACAGAAAGAATTTAAAGCATTTTAAAAAAATCATACTGCATAGTTTTCCAGTAACAAGATTTTTTCCTGACCTCAGATACTTTGTTTGTGAGAAATAAACTATTCATTGAAGCAAAATTTGTTGGGCTTTTGTTATATTAATAGCAATTTTTCATCTTGATTGATACCTCTAGCACAAGTAAGGCTATTTTGAGCATCAGTAGAGTAGTGGAAACATTTTACAAGTTTTTGTTATCTACGTTGACTGTCAGTTATCATTTAGGATTTTGTGCATAAATATTGCAGTGGAGGAATGTTTAGTCAAAGCCTAAGTCAGCAAGCTCCTCAGTGTCTACGATCAAAGGCATCAACTTAAATAGGTCTGATCAGGCATTGCAGAAGAGGGCAGGCAGTTTCAGCTGAGCAAAAATCACAGAGCAAAGATGACAAAATGAATCAGTCATTTCTTTGGCAGTAAATAATAAGATATGCTGAGGATTGCAGATGAGAGAATTTCCAGATTCCTTGGAGATGTGCCTGCTTAACACCTGATTTATCTAAGCTTGTGCAGCCATCAAGACATGACCTTGATAAATAAAAAAAGTGCTCTACAGCTACTCTAGTATTAAATCAGACTTGATGTTGGATGCATTGATACTGTAATTATATAATAGTTGCAGTCATCCAGGAATAGAAAAAGTCTTGGAAATTAAAACTATGTCTGTGATCTATTTGTTTTTTTTTTTTTAAAGAAGTAAAAAAATGTTAAATTCTCCCTTGAAGAGCTAAAAAAAAATAAAAGTGTTAATTTTAGCTAAGTGACTTCTTCCTGTAGGAAATATTATATATAATCTAGTACTGGAAACTAGCTATCTCTTTTAAAAGTTTTGCTACAAGGCAAGTGGGTAAAGCTTCTATTTAACTGTAATCTGTTAGTCAGCCATTGTGTGCATGTTCAGATGTCTGGTTCTGATAAAATATAATATGCATACATATACATATGTATGCTCACAGTACCTGGCAAGTAAAAAAAATATTGCAGTCAGAAATTATAATATATTTCTATGCGTATATATAACTGTGGGAAAAATTTTAGCTTATTTCTATAGCTCTATACTCAGCTGTCCTATGTGACTGTAGGTATGTTGGGGTCATAGCATTTACGGGAGATGGACTGGAGAATTTTTCCCTTTGAATTAGTCTTCCTCTATTTCTAAATTTTTGATACTAGGTATTGGATTTGTTTGTAATCAGTTAAAATTAGTTTCATTGCTGGATTTAAAATTCAAGCAGTGTTATTTCAGCTCTGTATCTGCTGTGCCCTTTTGGTTTAGTTAAATTCTTACTTAAATACAAATACTGATTCATTTCTCCCTTTTCTGAAGCTGAAGGGATACTACTTGCTGCAGTATCAAAGTGCAAGCTATGGTAAAATCTTGCACTATGTAGACACTTTTAGTAGAGTTTTAATTTTATAGCATTGGTGGATTTTAAATAGTCTTTATTTTAATTTTAGATGGAGTTTCAATGTAATTACTTAAATTGTAGGTGGAAAAGGAAAAAAAATATAAACAATACTTCTCTTCCCCAAATTTTACTACCACTAAATGCACTAAATATACAGATATGGCCCAATTCACAGTGATTCTGTACATATGGTGAAAGAACTGTCTCTTCCCGTTAATCACCTTAACAGTTTACAGTCATTGGAGATTAATATAGATGAGACAGTACTGTACCACACTGCTGGTGAGACAGAATGCTGCCTCACAAAGGTCATCTTAAGAGCAAAATAGTTAATTTATTAAACTTTGGCCCTTCCATTTTTAAAGACTGTGGTTCACAAACCATTTGCACGTAGGGGGGATTGAAAAACTAGTCTATAGTCTCTAGTCTGGAGGAAATGGACATGAGTAGCATGGTATCCATGTTGTAAACATAAATATAAGATGGTCATATATTTCTAGTATATGTACTCAAGAATATTTGGCCTGTTAAGCCAATTATCATTACAGATCCTGAATGCTTAGAATGAAACAGGGGAAAAAATGAAAAAGAAAGAAGCCTTCATGATATAATATGTAATATTTTGAAACAAAGCTACAGATATGTCTTACATGTGCAATACAGCGATTGCTTTTGAACTTGCATATTTTAAGTTACTCATTCCGTTATGCATTTAGACATCTAATTAGGAACCTTATTTCAGGAGTGGTTCTAGCTGAAGCTGACTGTATCCGGCTTCTTCTGGGACTTGTCATTAGTACTTCTTGAGTTTCAGCAAATTCTTGTCTTCATCAAAACAGCTTCATTATACAAACAGAATTATAAAGCATCACGTTTAGAAATGTGAAATGTTCAAATCTGAAATCTGCTTTCATGAAAGTAGCTGGATTTTGATAAACTTTCAAAGAATTGCAGGCAGGATTACTTCAGACTGCTGAAGGACTTAACATTCCCAGAATATTTAGCTCCAAGCAAGCACTACCTTAAAAACAAGCTACATGGGTTCCCTGCTATGAAACTGAGACTATGAAATTCATGGGAACCTGTACTCAAACCAGGGACTGTCATCAGAACAGGGATTCTGGGTGTCCCATGGACCGTAAAGGAAGATTGACATTTTGAGGGCCCACAATGTTAAAGAAAACGCGACAAGAAGAACTTTCAGTAGCTGTAGCTCTAGAGCAACCCTCAGTGCTAAGAAGTCCAGAGGAGTTGATTCCCAGAGCTCCTGATTTCCATCTCCAAAACTGCTGGGCTCCCTGGCTTCTGGAGTCAATGTCAGAACAAGACAAAGGTAGGGGACTCCAGAGAAACTGGTAAGAAGCTGGTTTCATTTGGCATGCACCAAATGTTGTTCCGGAAAGTCAAGTCAGTGTTTTACAAACTTACCTTGACATTGTCAGATGATAAAACTTTTGAAGAATTCAAAATGTCCCATGAACTGGAGATGCTCAATTTTACCTCTGTTCAGAAGATTTCCTGTGAAATCAAATGCCTTGCTATAGGAAGTCTGAATGCCCAACTGAAAACTAAAAACTAAACTAGCCTTTGTTTCTAGATATCCTGTGGTTTGGAGTCTGCACTTTGATATATGAGGTTGTTGACACTAGTGACATTGCTAACAACAGAGAGGTGTCTTTTGTTGGTGAAAATACCGCTGTTCTTTCTGGAATTTATTCCAGACTTCCTGTCAAAATTACTGCATGAATTATATATATCTAGAAACATTCTTTCACTTTTTCTCAGCTTTGTAAAGTCCTCTGACTTCATTATCATCACCCTATCTTTTGACTGTACTTATTGAAAATGCCTGCCATATTTCCAAAACAGTTTCAACAACACTAATTTCATAACTATTTTTAAGAAAGCAGTAATTTTTCAGTAACTAATGCAAAACTGAAAACAAATTGAAGACAACTGATACTGGATCAGCACTTAACAGAGTTTTGCTAGCAGGCCTAGTAAATACACCTTAGAAAAATAACTGGCTTTTGTGTATCTGCAGTGAGAGCATTCTATAGGTACCACGTAAGAAATTAAAGACCTAATTATGCTTTCAGTTTTGTCTTTAAAATACCACTTTCTGTGCTATATATATTAACAGCTTTGATGTCGGGCTTGAGTTTGTAGGCCTTTTTGTAGGCTTCCTTTACATTTACTTTAAATTGATCCAGATATTCTTTGTTTAGTCCACGGGACCTTACAGTTGTGTGTAAATACCTGTTGGGAAAGAATGAAGAGGATGGTGTCAGACTGTTCTCAGTGGTGTTCAGTAACAGGATGAGACGCAACAGGCATAAACTGAAAGACAAAACACTGTATTTAAACATAAGTAAAAATGTGTTTTTTTGTTGNTTTTTTTTTTTTTTTTTTTTTTTTACTGTAATGGTGGTCAAACAATGGAACAGGCTGTCCAGAGAAGCTATGTAGTCTGTATCGTTGGATATTCTGAAAACCCAGCATGCCAAGATCCTGGGCAGCCTGCTTTAACTGACCTTGCTTTGAGTGGAGGGTTGGACTAAGCAGTCTCCACAGGTGCCTTGCAGCCTCAAGGATTCTGTGATTCTTATAATTTGTCCAGAGCTTAAAGTAGATGCTTGCCAGAACTTCAGTAATATTTTGAAAACCCCAGATTATTCATATCTCCATGTTCAAGACTGATCTCCTTATGTAAATTCTCATGGACTTAAAATTAAAACAGAGTAGAAGCATTTAATTGATACTAGAAATGCAATCCTCAGCAAGAAATTACTTTTAACTTCATAAAACTTTTTGAGGATTCAGATTTACATATCACAGAATTACAGGATGATTGAGGCTGGAAGGGATCTGGTCAAGCAACATGACATAGAGCAGGTTGCCCAGGACCCTTTTGAATATCTCAAATGACAGAGACTCCACAACTTCCCTGGGCAACCTGTGCCAGTGGTTGGTCACCATCAGAGTCAAAAGTGTTTCCTAACGTTCAGAGGGAACCTCCTGTTTCAGTTTTTGCCCATTGCCTCTTCTCCTGTCACTGAAAGGAGCCTGGTTCCATCTTTTTTGCACCTTTCCTTCAGGTATTTATGTACACTGATAAGATCTGCCCCTCAACTTTCTCCTCTAGGCTGAATAGTCCCAGTTCTCACAGCTATTCCTCATACGAGAAATGCTTCAGTCCTTTAACCTTCTTCATGGCCGTGTGGTGTGGCCTCAGCAATGCCAAGTAAAGGGGAAGGATCACCTCCCTTTGCCTAATGCAGCCCAGGATGCTATTAACCTTTGCAACAAAGACAAACTGCTACTGACCGCCAGGTCCTTTTTCGTAGAGCTGTTTTCCAGCTAGGTGCACCCCAGCGTATACTGGTGCCTGGAGTTTTTCCTCTCCAGGTGCAGAGGATTGCAGCTTTGTTGAACTTCATGGTGTTCCTGTCAGTCCACTTCTCCAGCCCACCAAAGTCCCTCTGGATGGCAGTACAACTCTCTGGCACATCAGCCTCTCCTCCCAGTTTCATGTCATCTGCAAATTTACTGAGGGTATGCTCTACCCCATCACCCAGTTCAATAAGATGTTGAACCATATCAATAAGATGTTGATCACCATAAAACACTTCTAGTATAAATTTTTTCATGGACAGTATAATATTTATTATTACTGAAATTGAGTTTACTGTGACTACATGAGCCCCAAAAATGTTTTTCATACTCTAGGGTGTTTTTCTTTTGCTTAGTTAATGCACTATCCTGGAAATTAGTAGCACACAATCTCATAAAATGCATTTCTTTGGGGAAATATGGGTGAGGACAATTATCTAAGATAACTTCCCAAATTAATATTGATTTAAGCAGTATCTTAAGTATGAATTTTGTCCACAAACTTGGTGGACAAAGGCAGGGCAACAGATGTCATCTTCCTGGACTTATGCAAAGCATTCGACACTGTCCCACATGACATCCTAGTCTCCAAACTGGAAAGTCATGGGTTTGATAGATGGACCACTCAGTGGATAAGGAACTGGCTGGATGGCCGCACTCAAAGGGTTGTGGTCAATGGCTCAACGTCCAAGTGGCGGGCAGTGACGAGTGGTGTCCCACAAGGGTCAGTACTGGGACCAGCGCTATTTAACATCTTTGTCGGAGACATGAACAGTGGGATTGAATGCACCCTCAGCAAGTTTGCTGATAACACCAAGCTTGGTGGCACAGTCAACACGCTGGAGGGAAGGGATGCCATCCAGAGGGACCTGGACAGGCTTGAGAGGTGGGCTAGTGCAAATGGCATGAAGTTCAACCAAGCCAAGTGCAGGGTCCTGCACCTGGGAC
>VZRU01015711.1:620922-649200 GCA_013398155.1 Pedionomus torquatus | reverse complement strand
TAGCAGCCTTCCAGTATCTGAAGGTAGCCTACAGGAGAGCAGGAGAGGGACTCTTTGTCAGGAAGCGTAGTGATAGGACAAGGGGTAATGGTTTTAAACTGGAAGAGGGGAGATTTAGATTGGATATTAGGAAAAAATTATTTCCTGTGAGGGTGGTGAGGCACTGGAACAGGCTGCCCAGAGAAGTTGTGGATGCCCCATCGCTGGAAGTATTTAAGGCCAGGCTTGATAGGGCTTTGAGCAACCTGGTCTAGTGGGAGGTGTCCCTGCCCTTGGCAGGGGGGTTGGAACACGATGATCTTCAAGGTCCTTTCCAACTCTAACCATTCTATGATTCTATGAATATAGAAAAGAAAGAGAAACTAAAGCTTAAAAGGCTTTGACTAAAAAGAAACCCTGTTGCCTCCCCCATTCATGCACCGTTAATTTTACTCTGTAAGTGAACACAAGTTGACAATTAATTGTGAGCAGTTTGAAGAAATAGCATCCACATTATGGAAAGAAAACACATGTATGTTACTTGATGTTCAATGGTGAGCATTTTAAGAATATGTATGTGGTCATTAAATTAATCCATAACAATGCTTCCATGTGTCATCAAGTAAGTTCTCTTTGTTAGTCTAAATGTGATCATGCTGCCATGAGAGACAAGCATGTAAACCATTCTGCTTCATTTGGAGCACCTAAAATAATACTCCTATTATATAATGTCCTTTCAGTATATGAACTAACTTCTCCATCTGGTTGCGAAATCTCCAATACACTATGAATGAGTTTACATCCAAACTGTGTGCCTGGAGGAGTCGCAAAAATGTGTGTATTTTCTTAAACATAGGGATTTCACATTTACATCTACAGCCTTATAATTGTAGCCCAACAGTTCCATCCACTGCTTCCCCAAATAAAATTCCAAATATTTCATTCTCACAGGGTTTTAGAGAAAATATGACATGATAATTGTGTCCTCTTAGTATTTTACATGGTAATTGTCAGATACAGATGAAAATTAATTTTTTTAAAAGATGTAAAGGAATAAGAGCTTACATTAGGTATTACTAGAAGGATCTGCAAAGCAAAATCCTAATTGTGAGAACAATTAAATCTAAAATACTAGATTTAACTTGATCTTCTCTCTAGCACTTCTTAGACACACATCCCAAATAATAAATATATTCTCATTAAATATACCTACTTATATGCTGATCCTTATTCTTATAAGACATTGTAGTCTAATGAAAGCACCTTCAAGGCGTAAACCGTAATGGAATTTGCTTAGGTAGAGTACTGAAAACTATTGTGCCAAATTGTATTCAGCACTCAGTGTCTGAGCTTCTGCTGTCTGACAAGTTAACATAAATGAGCTGCAATTGCATCCTAACAGTCCTTTGCAGTCTCTAAATATCTGCTCGCTGTTCTATCCTATTTCTAGCATAGGAATATTCGTAGCAGCTTTATAAGTTTAAGTACAGATTCATGACAAATCTTGAATGTCAGATTCTCTGTCTTGACTCTAATTCAAGCTTTTCACAGATCCAAATAGGATATGAAAACTTTTTTTCCCTCAAAACCTCTGTGTTGAGTTTCAAATGCCTTTCCTCTGAGATTTTCAGGTTATCTGGCATGACCTGGATTTTAGCTGTTGTTATAGGTCTGAGCTAATAGATTTTACTGCAGAACTTTCTGGCTTTTTACCAGCAGTTAAGATAACTGTTTCTGTTTCTCACTTCTTCGTCTGGAAGTGTATGACTCTGGAATGTTCTTGAAGTAATCAAATTGGCCTCCAATACCATTCCTAAGAACTGAAAATCACAACCATTGCCAGTCTTACAATACTAGCTGCGTTTTTTCTCCCTTCCACCATTATGTTTTCACATGAAAACAATATACCATATCTGTCCTGCCAAATAAAAATCATTTACTTACCAAAATCAGTAAATTACTATGACATGAAATGTTTTCAAACCCATGTTGAGGGTGTGCTTGTTCTATTAATTCAGCTCTATTGCTAATTGACAAAGAAATAGAAGTATTGATCTATGTATATTCAGTGCATCTCATAGAAACATTTGGAACAACATTTTGTCAATTAAAGTCTCATAATAGTCCTTCAGGACAGCTTTCAGAGCTGGGTGAATGTAGCTCTTAGGACTAAAGTTTTACTATGTGCTTTACTTCTATTTGCTGTTCTTTATGACACCATGCTAAAGAGTAACAGCACTTAAAATCTTCTTTGGCTATAGTTCAAAGCACAAAATATTCCATCTTTAAATTTTCTCTACTCTTCTTATTCTTGATGCCTTCTTGACTGCAGAACTCTGTTCTCCACTTGCTATACGAGTAAGTGGAAATACATATCATTTGTTAAGCAAAAAGGTGTTTAATAACACCAATAACTAAGTAAAGAAGCCAAAGCTGGACCAAATAGGGCTTAAAGTGCAAGGTGATCTTCCACTTCTGCTTGTATGGAGGAGGGTGTTTTCTAAAGACCTGGCTTGGACAGCCTGCCAAGCACATGGCTGGAACGGATGGCCATTGCAGCAGTACTGCAACCATTGCAACCTAGAACTGGGAGATTAAAGTACAGATTTAAAGACTTTACTTGCCCACTCTTTCTGACGACCAGTAGGGCGCATGACAGGCTTTCAGGCAATGGGCTCAGGTTTCTGAGAGCTTTTAATGGGTTAAGTTTACAGAGGTAGATTGCAGAAATATTTTCAATATAGGTGATTCCTTGTTTTTCACAAAGTAAATAGAATCATTATGTATAGATTACAAAAATAAAGGAATTAATTTTCAGATGCATTGTATCTTTTAATATACCAAAGTATTTTAACTCATATTTTTACATTGTACTACTTTACGTTTATCACAGAAAATATATTTCTTCTGTATCACATTTTAATTATCTTAGAGGTTTTATGTAAAAAAAGAATAGATTTGTACACAGGAAGTAAAGACTTGTGTATATATGCACTGGCTATTCCATATCCCTACAACTACAGCAAGTTCTTCTATACCACTTATTTTATGTGCTACTCGTTTTATAGTGTTAGCTTTGAAACACACAAGAACTACTTGTGCAGTCAAACAAACTGAAAGATATTATGTGTTTCAGCAGTCTGCAAGGTACAGACACGAATGCAGAAACACCTAATGAAAGCAGTGTATTAAAAGCTAAATACATTTTATAGAAAAGTTTTCAAATATACTGCTAACCAGCATGACAAGGAAGACACCTTGTTAAGAATTCTATCAGCCAGTGTATTATGCATGTTTCCATTTATATATTTAATTTTGATTTTCATATCAAGCATGCTACATCATGACATGACTTTTTTCCTGTCCTTAATGTATGCCAAACAAGTATAAGTCCCAGTGTATTTGTGTAAAGCCCTGAACGTTGTCTACAGTAGATATATTTTCCCAGCTGAAAGGACTATACATAATGCTTGAAGAGTGTTTTATCAGTGTCTCTTTTGCCATATAACACAAGTCATTCAATCCCATGCTTTCAAAAAAGCTGATCATGTTGTTGGAATAGCATCTCAGGTCCAGTTGGAATGGAAAACAGCATTGCCAGCGCTTGCAAATTTAACTTAAATGTCGGGGTTTTGCAAGTATAGCTTTGTGCTCTCTTGTGATCTTTGCAAAGCAGAATGAAAGACACCACAGACCCCACATGGCAGCGTAACGGAAGGCGAAGCGAAATACTGCTCTCCTTTTTTCTTTAGTGCCAAGCGCAGCTGAGATTTCTGTGAGTCAGCTCTCCTTAATGCCCACACAGGCTTTCTACCTGGGACAGTGGTTATCCTTCACCTATTTCAGAGACAAAATAATGAAAGTCTTGTAGATGATCTTACTGAGCTGTTTTAGTAACAGACCCTCTGCTTTATCTCTGTGGTATCTTGTGCACTGCTACTGTTTCGCTTTTCATCTACTAGACTGCATGAAACAAGATGTTTTAGAACTACAGCTATTTTTGTTCGGGTTGGTTTTGGGTTTGGTTTTTTTTTTTTTTTTTAAAAAAAAAAAAAAAAGACTGAAAGTAAAATTCTGGCTCCAATCAAGCAAATAGCAAAGCTTTGATTTTAATGTGATAAATAATCATGATTTAGGTTTGGGAACTAGGAGTTCGTGTTTTTACAACAGCCTGGACCAAGCAGAGGTGCTGTCTGTTGCTACTGGAGCGTAGTCCCTTAGTAGAGCTAAGAGTTAAATAGAAGTATCACAGCATTATAGCCACACTGCTGTCTCACAAATGTGTATATCCTGTGGGTGCTGCCCTTTGTCTGGTGTTGCTGTAGGCATTGATCTATGCAGAAATAGAAACAGTTCCTCCCACCGATTACTGTTGCTGCTGAAGTGAAAATGATGTATGCCAGTTCTAAAGATGTGGTGATCTATGTGAGGATGAAATAAAATTTGCACAGAAAAAAAAAAAAATAAAACAACTAACAAAACCCAACCAATGCATCACACTGAACCAGTTGGAATTGCACAGTGAAAGACAATGTAATGGAGAGTAAATCTAGATGTTATAATGACATTATTATATTGACAGATTTATTATTTGTATATATGGGGACAATCCTTTTAAGAAAAAGTTACAGGAGACATTATGTCGTGTATAGAAGATTTTGCCTGGGACTGTGCTCTTTTGAGACATACAGAAGGAACATCTTATGCAGAATTTAATTTAAAATGATTACCATTCCAGAAAGCAAAAATCATTTCAGACACGTTGGCAAATGAGTTTCTTGAAGCACAGATCATGAGCTGTTGAAGCTTTCTTCAAACTAGTCTCAATAGGAACTAAGAACTACCTAATTACTGGAATTACCATAGCAGATATAAAATAATTTTAAATTTACTTCCTCCACCTTTGTTCTCTGCACTGAAAAATGATTTTTTTAGCTGTCCTGTTATGTCTCTTTTCAGTGCTTGTTTCCAAAGAGATTATCTTGTTTAGATCTGATAACAACAGCATAGATGATGAGGGACAAGGTTGCCTTCTTGCAGACATAATTGCCCATAGTTTGGCCACAGAGAGGAAGACAGACCATGATACTACAGCTGTATCTTTCTGATTAAAAAATATTGGGTTTTGAACCAGTATCGTGGTTTTGAAGGCTCTAATTTTTAAATGTTAGGTAACATTTAGAAATGTTGGTGTAGAATACCCCAGTATAGGAGGTAAAATCGTGTTTCTCACATGCTAGTGCATTACCATTAGGCTGCCAGCATACACAAAGTATTAGTATTTCTAAAGAGCGCATAATTGCTTTCCAAGGCTTTATCATTATTAGCCTTTTCAATTAGAATTTTTTTGTGAACAGGAAGAAAAATTGAGGCTAGCATATGTCAGTGCAATTCCTCAGTGTGGGAAGTGCCTCTTTAGAAGTCCAGCAACTTTGATCCTGTCTCTAGGCTCTGCAAGCTGATAGAGTCTGAAGATGGCTTTTCCTGCAGACTGTGTGCTTGGGTTAGTTATTTCAAACTCAAAACTAATCTAAAACTTTCAAGACAAAATCCAGACCTGAACGTTGAGACATGACATATTCTTCACTTATTTATTATCTTAAAAATGTTTTATCAGATTCCATTTCAAAAGCAGAGAATGCCTCATTTAGTGGAATTATTTTGTTATTTCATTATCATGTCATACATATTTAAATTCAATCATTTTGCTTCTTACCTTATTAATTACATTTTCCTATTGAAACAGTTTGATTATACTCTTCAGTGGCCTGTCTTAAGAAACCTTTGCTTACATGTGAATATTTTGAATTAAGGATAAATGAAATTCCTTTTTGCTGTCAGAACCAAATTGTGAAAATGCATTGCATGGCTTTGAAAATCAGTACACTCTATTAGCAGACCTGTCAATATAAAAAGTGCATTCCATTTCCACCTCTTGCTCTAATAACCTTTTCTATGTTACTCAGAGGCAGTTCACATAATCAGAGTATATTGTCAGCTTACTGGAGTTGGGGAAGCATGAAATGAAAATCGCGTTAATATTGATCCAATTCTCTTACTTGCAAGTGTCCTTGATGTCCTTTCCACTGAGCAATAACTGTTGGTGTGATGTAGTTATTTTCCTCTCAGCTATTACTGTACTTCTGTAAAATGGCTGGAAACACAGTTAGAAAAATTTTATTGCTCTTAATTATTTTTCTTGTGTATCATCTTTGCCTGTTTAAGTGATCCACAGCATGTCAGAAAATTCCATTTCTTTCTGCAGTTTATCAAACTACAGTATACACCGAGAGGCTGCATTTCAAACTGACAGGGATTTGTAAAGGTCATCAGTCATGAAATATGAATCCATTCTTGTGTGTACAAGTTACAGTGGCAAACTACATCTTAATCCAAATATAAACATTTGGCTGGTTTAAGTTCCCTTTAGAAGGACTTCTGACTTCCAGTCAGAATGGGAACTGCCCTTCAGAAGCCTGAAAATGGCCCGTAACATTGGCTGCACTGGATATATCCAGCTCGGTCACCCACTGGCTGTTTACTGCAGGATCCCTCCTCACATGCTCAGAACACCAGAAACCTCAAATAAATGTAACGATAATATTGATGACTTCTAAAAACATATTTCATAACCACTCTGAACTTCAGTTTTCCTATCTATAAACAACAAAAATAACAAGTGTCCAACATGGTAACTTCATCTTTATTTTTTGTAGGACCGTTTAGATAAATATATAGCACTTTGACTTTAGCTACAAGTATTTATTGTTTTAAATCCCTCAACTTTGTCTGAGAAACGTGTTCATTTTGGTCTTGCCATAGTCTCAGTCCATTCTTTGGTATAGTTTGCATCAGTCTCAATTTTACAATGCAAAACATGTGAGAGTTCATAAGAGGAAAATGTATACAACTGTAAAGTATTTATTTACAAATGACTCACATAAAGAAAATCATTTGGTCAGATATTAAGTATAAAAATGGGAGAAAAATGCCTGGAATGTCTATGATTAAATTTTCAGGTATTCATCTATTATAGAAAACAAAAATGTGATTTGGTTTTACTTTTGGTTGAAGTAATTTCCAATACAAATGTGTGCAATTTTTAATTTCTACGCAATTTTCATAGTTTTTCTCCCTCATTTCTTCAAAGATCCTTAACGCTGAAAATATGATTTAGATTCCTCTGGCTTTTATTAAATCTATTAAAACCAGCCTTCCTTTAATAACAGCCACTTCGCTGATTCTCTGGGGAAACTAAATTATATGCCAGTCAAAGCTGCCAGTTCCAGAAACACATTGCAATTTAAATAACAACTCTAGCAGACACAGGTGGGGACAGTTCATCATGATATGCCAGCACCAGGGCTGCTGCTCAAAGCCAGAAGGTCAGACTCTTGAGCGGACCCAGGGATACCTGGTGCACGTTTTCCATGGAGTGAACCCAGGTCCTAGAAGGGCTTTTTCTGTTGCTGCATGGAAATATATTTGGCTGGGGTGGAGTGGTCACCATGCCAGTGATTTAATCTTACTGGGGTTTGTAGAGGTCAGTTTACAGGCTCCCAAGCAGCTGCTCCCCATAACTGTGACCATTGTGAGGGTCCCAGTGCCTAATCGAGTTAGTAAAGATTAGCAGTGAAAGCAGGGGTTTAAACTGTTAGAATGACTAAAGCAGGAAGATTAACCTGTGAAAATTTTTATAAGTATTAACTATTGATAATGTTGAATGAAAAAAAAAAAAAAGGTAAATAGTAGTGTTGCATCTTAATTCTTTACAAACATAAGCTTAATTCTTCCTGTAAAAGTTACGGTTTGTACAACAAACAAAAAAATATCTTCCAAGAAAAAGTTTAGCTCTTTCAAACTCCGTTCCTATTTTTCATATTTTTCCTGTATATAAGTTCATGGTTCATATCATGACCTATCGGGTTGTCTCTTGTGAGGAACTAATTGTGAATTCTTTTATTTAATGAAATATTATGAAATATATAAACTATGTTAGATGATTAAAATTTGGCAACAAAAGCAGCCTTCTACAGAGAAACACATAGTGATCTGCAAGGAGGGAAAAGCAACTTTTCCCTTAAAAGTTTCTGAAGGGAGCTAAGCTTCACAAAAACTGTACTTTAGCTGCTATAAAAGAGAGTTTTTAATTAAATGCAGCATTTTACTGTAAAGAGAACAGACTTTACTTATGTCAAAATCCTCCTTTAGAAGCCACATAAAACTGTAAAAGACAGTATATGAAAAAGCTTTCTTATAGAAAAGAAGAACACCATCCCATGAAGCAGATTTCCAGATGTTTGGAAACATTAGAATTTCCTGTCAGTATATTTAGGTAACATTAAAATGAGGTTAACTTTCCATTCTGCCATCTCTCTTCAAAGATCAAAGAGCGCTCACTGCATAAATTGCCTTATCGGTAATTCGTTGAAGTAAACTATGGAAACAACTTTATAAGAAGCAGTAGTCTCTTTCTGTTGGTTACAGTATGACCAAGCAAACTTTTCTTAAAATTAGACTTACTTTTTTACCTCATTTTATACTGAATACAAAGAGAAAAGTTTTAAATGCTATATTTGAATATATAGTAAGTGCATAGAAGTAGAGAGAGAACTGAAAACTCCCTTAACTGTGTTTGACTAAACCATAGTAATTGGTGTAATTTCTAATAAAATAAGCATACATAAGCATAAATGTAATCAACAATGTAACATTTGTATGGTTAATTTTAAAATTTTATTTAGGGATGTTTTTGTGGGTTTGAATATTTACAGTATCTTTGAAATTTAGATTGCATCCTTAGAACCTGTTGTGACCTACAGAACCCAACAGGGATTTTGTTGATTTAACTGAAAATGGGCAAAAATTCAGATGTTACAATAACACCACCCCTACCCCCGCAACCCCCAGAAAAAAAAAAAAAAAAAAAAAAAAAAAAAAAAAAAAAAAAAAGAAAAAANAAAAAAGGTTAAATATTGCATATTTAATACTCTTAGAGGCTGTAGCTGCAAAATAACATGAGATTATCCTGTTATTTGGGAATTAGGTTTGGGGTGGTGTATGGGGTTTTTTGTCTGCTTAATTTCTATTTAAGAAAATGTAGTGCTACTGGACGAGAGATTAGTAAATGTTTGGCAATAGTTTACGAGTTTACCATGCTGCTCATATAACCTTTTAGACATATAGAATACACACCTTTTAATGAGGTTGGGGTTTTGTGGAGGAGTGTTGATTGGTTTCTTTAATTTCTTTTAAAGATGAGCTCTTGTCAGTTACCCTGAAACTACTGCAGAAAGCCAGTTTTTAATGTGCACATTAAAAATGTTATCAAGATGATAACAGGTGTAAAAAAAAGTCTCATACATACACTATCTGGAAACATCTTTAAGGCAGAGACTTCAAGTTTTAAGAAGTTAAGGCACGAGCTTCAGCTGGTCTTCAGTGTGAGCTGAGTGACTTGCTTCCTTTAACTTCTTTGCAAAATGTAGTTTTAAGAAATACTTTGCTACTTATTCCAAGGCTTCTTTCCAAATCCCAGTCTAGAAAAATATTCCTTAAGAAGGAGCTCAGTAACAACAAGAACTGATGGCATCTGCCAGTTCGAATTCTGCACCCCAATGTCAAAATGTTGCTTTCCTGAAATAATATCTAGCTTCTATTTTTTATCACATTTTAATGGATTTGAAGCATTCTTTAATCAGACTGATGTTGACATAATTTCTTATTGTGTCAAAATACAAACTCCTTGTGTTCTAAAAAGAGTTTTAAATGAAAGATCTGGAAACGAATTTCATTTCATAGTAATTTTTCTGGGGCTTTGAAAAAATAATTTAGGTTTGAATTTTTTCAAATATGCTGAAATACCAAGTGTTCATTTATTCATCTCTTCTTTTTATATCATTGTTAACAATACTAGACATAGTTTTATGTCATATAATTTTTTATTCAGTTTGTTGTCTGGTTTTAAAGAGACAAGTTGTTTTTCTTTTTACTCTTATTTGGAGAGGTTTTCTTATTTTAAAACCTTTTTGAAGTTGTCTTGAAATACAAAAATAGAACATCTGTGACAGATCTGTTTTGAACATATTTCACATTTTAGGATCCAAGGAGATCTGGTGGTCTGTGGTATTCGCTTGTTAATTTCTTGATGAATGGGTAGAAAGGCCACGAAGTGCACTCAGTACAGCACGTCTTCCGAAGATAGATGATCTCAAATAAATTCTATTCCCAATCAGTTTTTGATTTGTTAGGTGTTAAACCATTTCTTTGTAAGGACAGTGTTTACAAGCCTTGTAATGAGACAGCCCTGTGAGACCTTACTCTTCTTGCTGTAATTTTGATAAATGGAACTTTAATTCATAAAGGATATAGTGATTGAAGGGCATCGCTGGGTCTCGTACACTTTCATTTAGATGAATGTTTGGTACAGTACAGCAAAACTGAGGTGCACTCAACAAAGTGATAAATTTAAACAACAGCCAAACCAGAGGCTTTTTCCCATCAAGACAAAGAAGCGCCATTCGCTATATTTCTTTTAGATAAATGTATGTTTAATATTATAAACCAAAATGGATTTTAGAGACATTTGTCTTGTTGCTAAGCTCCAAGTTTGCCAAACTAATTTAATGCCTTCTACTCTTCCACATTTCTTACATTGGTATATGGAAATATTTCTGTAATTTGGCAACTGGAACCCTCATCAAAAGGGATTTAAGTACATTACATTTCAGGTTCTTCTGATACATTTTAAGTGTTAGTAATAATTTGGGTCTTGAAACTTTTCCTTGCAAATTTAAAAATATTTCTTCATGCATAAATAACTTTAAAGAACTGTCACTAATCTAATCAGTTACTACAGAAATGGTTGACTCTAAGATTAGTACAGATTAGTACTTTTGAAGTTATTAGTTTGAAGATTATCACATATTATAAAGCTCCAAAACTTTTGTAACACTCACTAGAACTACCAAAAAGGAAGAGAACGATATTTTCACGCTTCTTTCCTCCACCATGTTAGTTCGTCTCAGGCCCAGTCTCCTTTAGTGTCAAATATTTCACAGCAGAAGCTATTATTTCAGTCAAGTGATGCTAAACTCTTGTAGAAAACACGAGTGTAACAAGATCTTGACCTGGAGATTAAATACTCAGGACAATTCTGATGTAGTAAAACTGAAGGTCTGTTGTAGCACATTACTCCTTTGAGTTTTTCAAAACTCCTAGAATTCTTGCTCCCTTTTGTGAACTGAGAATTAAAAAAACCCGAAAGAAGCAAACAAAAAGAAAACCGAAACCAAATAAAAAGCCCAAAGCTTGGACATAATACTGAAAACTTTTCCAGCTGTTCATTGATTCATTTTTAAATTAGGTGAATAATTACAGTTAGTTGTACTAAGTAGTAACCTGTGCAAGTAAGGTAGTAATCACAGCCTAATAACTGAACACAACAAAACACTGTATTAGTATACATTGGCATTGGTATTGCCTTAATCAGTATGGTCCTAATGGAGAGCAACAAGTAGTAAGAAGAGAGAAGCTGTCTTTAATTTTGGATTTGGTGAAAAAAAAAAAAGGGGGGGTTGCTTGATTGATTGTCTTTACCTGTTCTGTAGTTTCAGAAATAGCAATTGGGATAATAGCAATAGTATACAAAAGGTTAATATTAGGCAATGTAAAATGTGAGTTTGTCTCAGCCTGTGGTGGAGTCCAGTATCAAGTGTCATGCTAACAGTCATCTTCAAACAGAGTAAACACACTCACAAAAACATATGCCTCCAGCATTTTTATTTATATGGTGTGATTTTCCTATGCACAAGCTAATTAAAAGACTCGTCTAAGAGCAGGAGATAAAATCACAACACCTTCCCCACTGTTTGTAATAAAACCACCTGACACATCAGTTCCATTCCATGCATCTATGTTCACTAGCCTATCTGCTTACTGTATTCCTCTTAGGTGTCCTGTATTAATACAGAGCCGAGTCTTACACTGAGCTTTACTTCATGATTTTACATCTGCCAGAATAGTATTCATCATACGAAGTTCAGGCATTACAGAGCACAAACAAAATCCACAAATGCCTGGTTTTCCACAGATTTCATTTGTGCTTCTGTAGCTTAGTAGTAAGCAAATCTCCAAATTATCATATAGAAAGGAGAGACTATGTTTGGGGTTTACTTATTGGTTGGCAGAACTGGAGATGCCCATATCTTGTACAGTCTGAGGTGAAGATGCAGGGTTTTCTGTTTAGGAAAAAAGCAAAAAGCTTTCTCTCCTAAGGCTACTTTGAGTCTCTAGTACTGCAAACAAAACTAAGCACTTCTCTTCATCTAAGTAATACTATGCAGATGTCACAACGGTACATGAAAGCTGTTTATGATATGAAAGCTACTATCATTTAACCACTATGATTAATTTCTTACATCGTGCAAATGAACTCTAACAAGCACTATTAGGACCTTCCCAAAATGTAAGATGGTTTAACTCCTGCTATAATTCTGAATAGAAAAGAAGACAAGAAGAAAGGGCAAGACATTCCTGTGAAGCCCTTTGAGGTAATTGGCACATGTCCATACACCAACGTTTTTATTGTGCTCCTTAAAAACACACGCACAGATGCACACCCAAGTGTCTTCACTGTGCTTGTCCTTTTTCCAGTCTTTTCTGAATCTCTGCATGGCTTGCCTTGGTTTTACTCTGTATTGAGTACTACTTCACCAACTTGTCCTTATCTCTAAGATGAATATCATGACAGATTTTGAATTCCCAGAAGCAACTCCTTTATTTAGAGTAGGTGGTTTGAGTTCTCAGAGGTCAGTCAGATTCAGGACACCAGGAACCCAAGAGAAACTCCTGCTCAGTTTCTTGCAGGTGGAAAACAAGTGGAACAACACTGAACATAAAGCAAATAGCAGTTATTAAAAGCAGGAGAGTCTTTGTGAAACAATTTGTATTTTCTTCAAGATATATTCTGAAAGACAGAATAAGGCTGCGTATTTTATAAACCTTGATAAAGTTTTTTTAAAATGTTCCTTCCCTTTTTCAATACAGATGATTTATACTCTATTTTTTTTACTACTTGACTGTGGTTGTCTTATATTTAAAGTTTTATTCAGCTAAATTCACAACATTTGTAACTTTTTTTAGGCACTGAAGAGGACGTAGTGAAGTCAAAGAAAACTTTCCGAAGTCAAGCTGTGGTAAATCAGAATGCAGAAACAGAGCTTATGCTGGAAGGAGATGATGATGCTGTTAGCCTGCTCCAAGAGAAAGAGATTGATAACCTTGCAGGTAATTATATTTGTCATTATAACTAAGATATGAGCCAAAAGGCTCTTTTAAATTAGTTACTTCTTAACCTTTGTTGTTAGGAAATATTATCTTAATATTGCGCCAGGGAAGTATACAATTGCAGTACAGATTCTTTGTGTTCTAGATTTAATATGATGTCCTGCTTCCATGAACTTGGGGAATTGATTACAAAGACTGTGCAATGAGCACAGATGAGCAGAGATGTGAGAAATAACAATACCTCAAGTGCTTTAATCCTTGCTTGTGACTTCTTGTTGAAAATTCTGTAAAACCACTGTGGGAACGGTCTTTTTTTCTGGCTGAAATGGAAATGCAGGCTAATTCCACAGCTCAGGCTTTTGTGAGTCAGAGCGTGGTTGTGCTCATTCATGACCTGATCCCAAGTGCCACGCAGCTTGTAGAGAGACACCTGCGCTCCTGCTGGCACCCACTTCTTTCACTGGTGGAGTGAAGGGGGATCTGCAGTATCTCAACCCATCTGTCACCCATCTCTCTGTCAGCGAGATAAAAAGTTGCCTGTTGTAAACAGGAATTGTAAAGGAATAAAACTGTAACCTAGCTATGAACTTCACTAGTTAGCAGATGAACTGGGAGTGAATCCTCTGTAAAAATGTACATGAGAGATCTCGTCTGGTTCTTTATCCCTGTGTGAGGGTATGCAGTGAGATCTCGGTTTCACCCATCTTCTAGCAGGTTCTGTTATAGTTCTGTCTGCAATACTATCTTTCCTGGGGAGGTAGTCTGGAAAGAAAGGGATGTTGAAAGTTGAAAGTACACTCTTTTCTCAGATGAGATAAAAATGTGAGAACCGTGAAATGCAGTATGATTTTTTTATATTTTTACAATACCTTTATTAAATTATTCCAGTAAGGGGAAGTTTTGTCATGTCCCAGTGTTTTTTTCAGCATAATTCAATTTCTAGAATAGCTACCTTTGCTCCCACGCTTCCTTCTGATGGCAAAGTTGTAGCAAAAATAAAATCATAACTGGATGGTAAAAAAAAACCAAACAAATAAAAGCAAAAAAAAAAAAGCCTACATTAAAGTTAATCTCATGTTTTGAAATCAGAGCAGAGTTGAGGGGGGAAGTAAATGCTTTTCTTTGGGAGCAACTTCCAGTAGATGATTATCACAGTTAATATGTCAATCTGCTTGCATTCTCAATCTGCAGCTAACCATTGCTGAGACACTGTTGTCTGAAGTCAATAGAAGAGTGCATCAAGCAGGACCATTAATGGGATAATTTGATCAATGTTACTTTTTCCTTTAGAAGGAAAACTTGACACTGTTTTGACTAAGTTCTTTTACCTAAGAACAGTGCTCCCAAGTAAATATGCATACAGTTGCTATAGTTTAAAGGCTGCAATATGCAATTACATTGAAATATTGATTAGAACTGTAAAGTGGACATGGAAAATTCTTGCCCAGTCTGGCAAATCTTGCAGTCAGCTATGAAGCTCTTGTACATGCCCCAACAGTGCCATTTCATTCAAACACACCAGTGCAGTGTAGCTATAGCTACATCCCTCTTTAAATCCTAGTATTTCAATTCTTAAGTCTTTATGTGCAAAGTACCCTTTTACTAGAGATCACTACATGTATGACATCCCCTGCTCCTTCAGGACATAGGTCTTTCACATTTTGTAGAAATTGGGAGATACTGTCAGTGTTTGAAAAACAGAAATTATAGAAACAAATTTACTTCTGAAATATTGACAAGATGTCTGTCCTAACGGAGTCAGAAACGAGCCTTTGTGTTCCCTATCAACACTAACAGGGCAAGCAAGACACCTCGAAGTGTGGTGAGGCGATGTGGTAATGGTGTACCGAAAACTGTGAAGTTCTCAAAAAGAACCCACGTTACACTACCTCATTTTTTACTATCAAATTAACTGCAGCTGTTGCTAGTCAACTCTTGCTCATTTTTGGAATTTTAGGCATAAAACCTTAGTTGTATGCCTAAGAATGTTAAAAGAACCTCTGACAGCTCTGAAGAGTGAGTCCTGATAAAGCCACACTGCTCATTCTTGTCTAATTCTGACGAGTGATGTAGATTCAGTGTTTGTGATCTGGAAACCTTTGAGATAGATCAAGTTATGGTATATTACAGCATCATTTATATATAGTTACTGTTCAGAGTGGAATGATACGTAGGAATTTCTATATGCAGATATGCCTCCAATTTAACTTTAAAGCTTAAATCAATTTAAACCTGGTTTACAACGATTTGGATTGTCTCAGTAAGAGATGGGAATTAAAAAAGATCATTATAAACCAGGTTTAAATTGATTTAAGATTGTCCACATTTAACTAAAACAATTTAGCCTTATTTATTCCGTGAAACTAAGCCACCTTTTAAAAAGACGAGACCTTAGGTTTTGGAAAACTTTTAACTAAGAGAATATAAATATTACAGTATTTTGATTTGCAAAGTTAAAACTATAAAAAGGAAAGTTTGAAACAGATTTGGACTGTTCATACAAAGTTATCTGTACATACCTTTTGTTCCAGAGACTCTTTATAGTTTTTCATCAACCATGTGGCACAAATCAATGTAAAGTTCACTTTGATAAATTACATATGGGATGGAGAATTTTTAAATAATTATAGTCTGAATATTTTTATTATATAATCTTAGTATTCCATATGTTGCAATGGCAGTTGGTCAGATTTCATTATATTAAGTAGCATTTTAATAAAATATAAAAATCAGATTCCATGTTATTATGGTCTTCGAATTATGACTTCTAAGTTTGCATCAAGATTTTTAACTAAAGCAATATTTTAAATGTCTTACAGTATGAGTTATAGAAAGATGTTGTTCTTGTTTTAGCATTTACGTATTAAAATATTTTACATTTTTCTGTTCCAGTTTTAGCTCCTTTTCTTCCCAGACTGTTCACTTCAAGAGGCAAGTCACATCTCCATTAGGACTAATGATTGAGATAGCTCAGTCCATTTTAACAGTTTTCTAATATATTGTGAATCTGTGGTTAATACCATCAAATCCACTGTAGTGAGTTGATAATACTAACTCTATTCTTTCCCTTTTCTATTTTCTAATGCTCTAGTAGGGCTCTTGGATACTTCCCTTTTCTCATAAGAGCCTGAGAATGTAAATTTGCTAACAGTTTGTCTTCTGCTTAGCAGGTGATTTTTTCAAAATTAAAAATATGTGGATGTATTCTAATATTGTAAGCAGGCATTCTCAAAGGGATATGTGTTTTAATTAATGTTCTTTCCTAAAACTTTTTTTTAAAAGCACTGATCTTGCACTAAAATAGATCTTAAAAAAACCCTAAAACAGAGTAAGTGTTGAACTGCTCAGGTTTTATGAATTTCATATTTTAGAAATACATTTTCTTCTCTGTTGTGAAGTTGCAGTTCACTTGCTGAAAATTGTTTGTGCACATCCAAGAGCAGAATTTAGTCTTGATGGCATTTTTGAAAGATACGTGTCCTGTAACTGGAGCACATTTCATCTATTTTGTCATATGGCTGATAGCAACAGCAAATAGGCCCCAGCCAAGCAGAGTATCCCTGACAGAGTTTTTTGCTACACTCTAAAGAGTAGTTTCTAGAAAGAAAAAAGGAAACAAATATAGGAGGATATGAGGCTTTGAGTTATTTTAGGAAGACAAAAGGCTTTGGCAGGCATCTGTCTGCTTTCTTGCTTGGGCTCAGTCAACTCAGAATCTGAGTTCCTCAAAAGCC
Organism: Pedionomus torquatus; assembly: GCA_013398155.1. NCBI lineage: Eukaryota > Metazoa > Chordata > Aves > Charadriiformes > Pedionomidae > Pedionomus > Pedionomus torquatus. The sequence goes on along the minus strand of VZRU01015711.1, from coordinate 632,200 downwards.
ATGGTGAATTACAGCCTCACAAGAGTCCTGCAAGAACAAATGCGTATTATTGGGTCCATTATATGAGGAGATTGAGCAGCTTGTCCAAATAAACCCAAGGAAAGGCACTAACTGCCTTTAACGCATCTTATCTTAACCTCTGCTACAGAATCTTCCCTTCTTCTTGGACATCTGTCTCTAGATAGAAGGAAACCCCCCCCAATGCAAATATGCCAAGAAGGTTTAAGAGAGACGCAGCATCCCAGCACTTCCCTAACTTTTAGCCACCCTGAATGTCAGTGTAGAAAGATTTCTAGAAAGCGGCATTACTACAGCTAAACAAGAGCTGATCTTTTTTCCAAGCCAGTGTAGGTAGCTAGTCCACATCACTGACTTGAGGACTAAATGCGGTAAGCTCTCTGTCCAGACTTCTTGGTAGCGTGCTGAATGTATTGACTTACTGCCCTTTCCTAAGGAGCACACTGGGTCATGAGTATTTGACAGCTTGTATTATTATTAATGAGATATAAGACCTTTCACTTCCAGGTCATCTGTTTGAAGTCCAGACAAGACTGGTGGTAACCAAACATTATCAACATCTGTTTTGTGGCCTATGCAAAATAAGCCTTTTGTCTCATTTCAGACAAACTAACAGAAATCATCACGACTTTGAGCAATTTCCAATTAAAAAAATATTTGAAGCTGTCATTAGAGGAAACTGGAATAGTGCCAAAAATTCTACTACATAGACTTATAGTTAAAATTGTATAGCAGTACCTAAAAAAAAAAGGAAATCATTTAGCCCTTAGGGAAATGTTCTATTCCAGGTTCTAACAAAGGACTCATTTACATTTCTGAAATTATTTTGAAGCTTTGCATAGGACCAGATGCAGTAATAAAAACACTAACACACAAAGGAACTGCATCTAAAGACACAAAATGCTTCACAAAGTATTTGAATGGAAAACTTAAACAAAATTGACTCATCTTTGTATATATAATATGCATTTAATATTTATACGCATACATATTTAGTTGCAGTAACAATTCTTATAGCCAAAATTTGGCACTGAATTTTCTTTACAGGAGTTGACCATTGTAGACAATCTCTGGTAAACAAAGCTGTTTGCAACTTTTTCTTACCTATTCTTAAGGAGTAATGGAAGGACACATTTTCTTGTGTTTTTCTTCCGTTGCCATCCCAAAATTATTTTAAGGTATGTAGGATCATTTCCTTTTTTTTTTTTTGTTAATGGAGTTACACAAATGGTAGATTTTCTTAATTAGAGAAAAGAACAGTAACTTGGGCCCCTACAGAGAAGGCAGATATTAAAATTATTAGATTTTGCATGCAAAAAAAAAGAAATCATCATTTGTCTGGAGCCAACCAGAGGAAGTTTTGTTACATTATCTGCTGTCAGGAAGTTGAAAAGAAAGAAAGGACCAAATAGCACATTATATTGTCTCCAGCAGCGACCACATCAAGAAGGTTTGGGAGGAGAGGAAAGCAATCATCTTCATCCCTCTCAACTCCTGGTGGGCAGAGAATGACAGTGGTTCTGAGAGTGCCCTCATCTTCCTTCTCCAACCCATCTCCTCCCTCCCTGGTGTGCCCTCTTCTGTGAGGCTGGGAGAGCCCTGCCACCCATCAGGTGCTCTCCTAATGCAGCAATTGCCATCCACACATCAGTGGTTCTGATGGTTTGTGGAGGTCCCAGGGGATAGAAAGCAGCCCCTGCAGGGAAGCCCAGGAAGGGACTGTAACAAGTATTCGGTGATGTTTCCTAATAATTCTCTCTTGGCCTCCAACAGCTTGCACCTCTGAGGCTTTCAGGGTCAGAGGTAGTAACTATTCTCTTCCTTTTTTCTCCATTTTTCCCTCTCCCCTCTCTCTTGCACTCTCTTTTTCTCTCTGTCTGGAGGTAGCTAAGGTACCTTAAGCTTTTCAATGTTTTATGTGGGTTTTTTCTTTAAGAAAGTATGTATGTATGTGTGCACATATAAATACATCAGTTAGACAGCAAAAATCAAAGTTTCATTAGAAAACACCAAAAAAAAGTTTTAATATTTCGCCTAGTTTTTCAAGCTTCTCAATGGAAACTCCTCACTGAATTCAGCATGCACTACTGAGTACTTTTCTCTTCTCAAATGCCATTTTTCTTGCAGATTAATGTTCAAGATAGGAATTTCACTGAGGGGGTTGCTTTTTTGGGGAAGGAGCAGGAATGTGGAAGAGTGATTCTTTTGGTAGACACTTCCAAACATGGAAATTTAATTCAGCCAGATTTCCATAGTTCCTGCTTATTATATATTCAGATTTTGATCCTCAAGTCTAAGTATAAAAAAGAAAAACATATTTGTATGAGTTTAATTTAGAGTATAGATTCAGGCATAAACTGAAAACAGTTATACTTTTGATATGTAGTTGGCTTTCACATTGCAAACAAAACAAATCAAAAAGCCCCAGTTTCTATAACATACTATTTTTAGGCATCTCAGTGTTTATTCTAATAATTTTTCCACATTACTATCCAAAATATCTTAATATTTTATAAGATGGTTGTCAGTCAGATATGATAGTGCTTCTAAGTACAGCTTTGAAGAGCTCTTCTTTTTGTACCTTACCACACACCACTCTGAGCATCTTCATATTTTAAAGTGGCAGCTAAATTTCCTGCTTTCCAAGCTTTAAAATTAAATTAATTCCAACTTCATTGGTTTGTATTTATGAACGGCTCTGAGTGCTTCATGTCCTCTTACTGTCCACTCATACCAGTCTATGTAAAAATCTTTTTTTTTATATATATGTATATATAACTCACAAGAGTCTTTTTATTTGAAATTTTGAAGGCTGCAAAATTAGACTACAGTGGAGCCTATGGCTGTATGCTTTCCCAGTGGGTAAGTCTGTAGCTTCTCCCTTGTCCTGAGATACCACACCCCAGATGGAGCTGATGAGCTTATCAAAGGTCAAGCCAATGAGCTACTTGTTATATGGGAGAGAGACTGCAGAAAGATAGACCTTGACATAAGGAACAGATTCAACCATTCTGTAACTCATTTCATCTTCACTGTGCAATTGGTTCCCGTGTAAAATACCTGTAATCTTCCAAATAATGCATAGGAACAGACCTACAGAAGTTAATGTCAGGAATGTATTCAGAGTGGTATTAAGAGCACCTGTGTTAAACTGATCACTTTCATTGATCTATGGACAGGATTTTTGCTTTTTTTTGCCTTTGGCTGGTTTTTTTGGTTTGGCTGGTTTGGTTTTGGCACTGGTGTTATGCAGTCAATCAAGACAACAGTTTGGTTACTCTTGGTTTCAATAGCCAGAAGTTGTACAAGAGGCAGCCCCATCCAGCGTATTTGGGGGGTCCTCACTAGTAGCCTGTTACATGAGTGCTTTGCTTTTGTCTTGGCTTTCTAAAGACACAAGGTTTATGTGTATGTCCTCTGTCAGCCTCTATCTTTGTAACTCCTGAGCCTGGAAGCCATTTTGAACAAACTTAACAAAGGTGTAAGTAATAAAATTCCTGCAATGAAATCAGGTTGTTAAGGAAAAAAGCCTACATGACAGAACCTGCCACAGTGGTTCTCCTTTTGGTAGATACCAGAGAAGCTTTGTGGGAAGGTCTTCAGAAGTTCCCTAACTGTGGGAAAGCAAAACATACAATTAACCAGCAGACACAGTTACACTAGAAAACATCCTCTATTTGTTCTTGTGGTGTTTAGAGTTACTCAGATTTTCAGAAAATTTTGAAGTTATAATTATTGTATCGTAGATGATTCTTCCAAATATACCTAACAAGTTACATCTTTTTTCCCCACATACATATAGGAGTGGCTAACCGAATAAGTGAACTTCAAAATATCACAAGTTAGCTAAATATAACACTTCTCTTCACTATGGTCTCAAGAAGCTTTCAGTTTATCCTGAAGAACTTTTCCAGAATGGAGACTAAAAGAAATCAAAGCTGAGGGCTCACATCTTCCATTTCAATTCTAGTCAATTGAGCTCTATTGGCATGACAAGGTACACAGGCTGGACTGTATAAGATAAGTGCCAAGTCTTGTTTACTCAGACTGGCAGCTGGGATGTGATCCCTCGTGTGACTCTACAGTGAGTCCCTGTTTCAGTGGTATACTGCTACAGCAGGATGCTCTTTCTCCTTTCTTTTTCCAACATTAAATATGCTTTTCTAAGGTGTGTTTGTCCTCTTGCCTTTTGATTAAATAGACAGCTATAGTGGTGCTCTCAGAGAGAAAAGCTGTCACTTACATAGCATGTTCAACATCACTTAAAGTTTTCTAGGTTGAAAAAACGTACCTTAAGTTTTACCTGAAAATGAGGAGAAGCTAGTACAGGTCTTAGCACATTAGTGTAGTATACTCACATCTGGATGCACTGTTTCAAAATCAAGTTCTTAGTTTCTAAACCAGCTTAAATTACTCGGTGCTTCCAAGGTATAGCTTCAGGCAGAGCACACTGTATGAATCTAATTTTGAAGTGGCAAATGTATTCATTGCAGTAGTGAGGTCCCTATCCCAAACATTTAGGTTTCTGGCCAGCTGTAAATCATTAAGGGGAGTCTTGATTATTATTAATACCTGATCATCTGGCAGGTTGGCGCTTGAACACGTCCTGGAACAGTACTAAACCTAAGTAAGCCACTTGGAGCTTTAGCTCATTTCAGAGGTTCTCATGTATGTCACAGAGCAAATCAGACTTTATCTGCAAAAGGGGACAAAAGTTGATTTTCTGACTTGCTTTAGGCTGTGAGACACACAGCTAATTGTCCCATGGGACCTTCAGTAAGAAGATACCTAATCAGATTGACTGTGGTACGATACTGAGCTTGTCTCTATATATTCTGTGATCATTCTACCAAGTGGTTGCTTCTTATCACACTTTGAACATCGTGAGATACTTATACTAGGAATACTGTGAAATACATTTTCCCTCAGGAAGAAGAAACATTCCATATTTTTCTTTCAATGTGACCAGGAAGGTATGGAATTCAAATAATAATTTACCTTGGAGGTGCCTATGTCACTAAATTCAAATGTGTGGAAAGTATGTATATGTTTGAGATAAAATAACTTTTTTTTTTTCTTAAGCAACAAGATCTAACTATTTTCACAATCTCATCAAATATGTGTGTTTGTTTCTTACTATTTTATTCACAGTTGTAATATGTAAGTTCTTTCTAATCAAACACATTTGTTTGCTGTTATGGCACCACTTAAGAGAATTGAGTTGCTGTAATTGTTTAGTTATTGTTGTTGAAAAAGACCATTGAAGTTGATCTTTGATGTTAGTGGTACTGTTATATACTTTTATGGAGGAAAGGGGGGGGAAAGTGGGGCAAATTTTGGATATCAGGGCCTATCCACACTGGCAATGACATTTAGACAAACAATAAAAATCAATCCCTCTCTCACAATGTAAAACATATGATTCTGCAAGAGTAAAAAGCCAACAAAGTAAGCTTGGATATCTCTGAAAACAGGGGAAAGGAATTTAGGTTGTTATTCAGTGGGGGAGGAGAAAAACAAGATTATAGCCATGTTTAGACTTAGAAGCTGGTTTTTGCAATCAAAAAGTTGTGCAAATTATTCTCTTTATTGAAACTATTGAAAGTGATATGTAAAGGGAGCTGTATATATACTTTCTTATAAAAACCTTGGCTTGATTGAAGGAGTTAGTCCCTGTATCTGCTATAGTGGAGAACAAATTGGGGGCAACCATCCTCATGTAAGTTCAATATATTTACTGCAGAAGTATTTTTAAAGGGTAATTTAGGTCAGACTTATGACTACAATAGAAACTAAAAAGACTAATTTCTATGAATTGTTTTTTTAGGAATCTTGTGCTGTTTGCTTGCTATTTACATGGCAGTGCATGTATTAGATTAATGATGTTAATTAGTTGAAATATTTTCCTGACTGAAGAACTTCTGAAGAACTTCTCCCAAAGCCTATACCTGTATCTGCTTGTGCTCTATGTGATTCATGTTACAAGAAACTGAAGTTTGTGTGTGTGTGTGAATGTGTGTTACCTATAAATTGTTTCTAGTATAAGGATTTGCAGTCATTTTAAATGCACATCAGTGTCAGATACACTTGGCTTTAAAGTGCTGAGGGAACTTCAATTTTCTTACCTCAGGCACCTTGGAAGTAATTTTTAATAATTATTCTTAATATTTAAAATTCTTGTCTAAGTATCATATCAAATTACAGATTGTAGTTTGTGCAAACTTTTTACACAGTAAATGTATTAGTTTCAGCTAATCTGTTAAACAATACCTATTTTTTCTTTTAAAATTGTGTCAGCTAAAAATTAAACATGACAGTATTCACTGTTTTGGGGTTGGGTTTTTTTGTTTTTTGTTTTTGTTTTTTTGGGTTTTTTTTTTGTTTGTTTGCTTGTTTGTTTTGTTTTTGTTTTTTTTTTTTCAGGATAATTACTAGTAGACTGTAGAATTAAGTTAGTCTAGCTGATTGGATGTGTTTTCAAAGTACTTGTCCCAGCTATTATTTTTATTTTAATCTATAAGTAATCACCAAAATATTATTTTCAAAGTTATACTTTTAAGTCTGCAGCAAGTAAATTGCTTGTTTTCATAATTCAGCATCTAAGCACATCTATCTTATCCTACTTGGGAGTAATTACACCAAATCATCTTAGCAAATATACCTCTGGTGTAATTTTCAGGCTCATAAGTGTAACACATCTTTAGCTCTTACAGTTTGAAAGAACACGTTCAAAATACCACTCTTATGGAGCTTTCCTTAAGAGGTGTAATTTTACTGGTATTGCTTTAGCAAATAGCAGATTGTCACCTGATAGAACTTTTCACTTGCATTGACTTTTTTTACTTGAAAATACAAAGCAAAGACGCAAGGACTAAATACAAGAACTGAAGTCTCTGTTTAACAAAAATTAACGGAGGGGAGGAGAGAGATTACATTCTGCTTTTATTCACTGGGACCTTCTAATCCCACAATCATTTACTTTTGGAAAGAAAATATTATTTTTAAATGTATATGTGTGGTAGCGTTTGTTTTAGAAATGTAAATCACATGTGCGGACCACAGGGATCAGGCAAAGCGGAAAATTCCCCATTTGAACAGATTACAAGACCTGTGGATGCGAAGTGATTCCTGAGCTGGTTTTAAGGCCAGAACTTCTTTGTTAGGTCTCTCCCTCTCTGCTTTTTAGGGAGGTTCGGAAGAGGCAACGAAACGATCCTTAAAAAGAGATGCCCTAGGTTAAGAGTCTCAACAACTAGAGCCCTAGACGCGTGTCCTCTCCACAAACCCCAAGCTATCTGGTGAAGCGGAGCAGCCACCGGTTGCCTTTTCCCTCAGAGCTGGCGGGGAAGTGCCCTCGGTCTTGCCGTCGGCTCTTCGTCCTCCCCGGGGAGCGCCCGCCCGGCAGCATCCCCGTGTGCCGATGCCCCGGGCAGCACCGCTCCCGGTGCGGGCAGAGCCCCGCTGCCCTCCGCTTCTCGGGGGTTACAGCCGAGCCGGGAATGCTTATTTACATCCCCTGGAAAAGCGCAGCCCGCCGCCGCCGCAGAGGGGCCGGGGTGAGGCTCGTCGCCGGAGCTCGTTATCTTTCCCGCATGCGAATGAGCCCGTCCCGCGGCTCTTGGCTCAGGTGTGCCCGGCTTTTGTTTCATTAGATTATCAATTTGGTTTCGGAAAGGGGACCTAAAGCTTCCCGATAGCTCGGTGCCATATGGAAAATCTGCAGTATTTTGATTATGCTCTATGTAAACATTTTAATATCGGATCCTTAAAATCCAGAGACTATCCCAAAGGGGATTAAAACATAATCCTCTCTCTGTATAGCTGTAGTGGATTAATTTCGTATTCTCTCAGTGGCTGGCTTGCTCCCTGAAGGCTACAACAAAAAGACTCAGTGCTCCTTAAACATGCTATGGAATTGGAAGTTGTAATTGGAGATTTCCAAAGGACAAGTGTAAAAGTGACACACTGTTAATACCGATTTTTTTTTTTTTTCATTTGGGCTTTCAGCGGAAGAAAAAAAATAAAAAAGAAAAATCTGTGATTTTTTTTTAGCTTAGTTTGAATACCCGCTGCCCCGAAATCGTGTAATTTGGCCCCTGTTTATTTTGCTTTTCTGCCTTTTTTTTTTTTTTTAATCAAAAGAGAATAGAAAAAGAAAGAAAAAATCCAAAACACAAACCAACGTTTTCTCCTCTGGAAAGTAAAATAACGCTTAATCCTTGTCGCATTTTAATACCTCTGACGTGTTTACATTGCAACAAATCTAGGGTGTCATTTGAACAGAAGACAGGGCAGAAGCCAAGCTACCGGTGTGGGAGCTCGGAGCCTTTTCTCGGGAGGAGAAGGAAGCCAGAATATTCCCGATTTCCCCTGCATTCAGTAACGGGCTAAGAAGTGAATGTCCCCTTCCCTCCACATCCACCCCCTGCTTTTGCAGCTCTGCCCCCTCCTCCAGTGTGTGAGTGCGTTTCACTAGCACACCCGCACCTATTGTCTTCTCCTGGATGTCAGCTTATAGGTTTTGGCCTTTTGACCATTAAATAGCTGTGCCTTTATTTTTATTTTAGCCACACAGCACCAGGGAAAAGAGGTAATTGGATTAAATTGATGGTCTTTCTTCTGGGATTCAGCAAAGGCCACAAACGCCTCCTTAAAATGATAGAATATCGGGTCGTTTCCAGGACGCATCTTCCGAAGGCGCTTTTCTTCCCGCACGAAGGCCCGGGAGCCCATCACCGAGCGGCGGCTCCCGGCCGCGCCGCGGGGAAGGGCGAGGAGAGGGCTGGAGAGGGCAAGGGAGCTGCTGACTGCCCAGACCCCCCTCCTCTGTAAACACAAAAGGAAGGGGGCCTGGGGAATAGAAATCCAAATCCACTTGTAATCGTACAAGAGAAATCGGGCGTAATTACTCGAGCAACCTAGATGAAGATTGATGAGGCTTTAAAGCGGGCGTTTCGGATCGATCAGCCTGCCCTTCGGAGCCTGCTGCAGCCGGGCTTCCCCAGCTCGGCTCCCTCCTCACAGCGAAGGGAGGGAGGGAGGGAAGAAGGGAGGAAGGGAGGGAAGGAAGGAGGGAAGATGGAGGCGAGACGGGGAGAGCAGCAGAGCAAGCCCGGCGCATGTGATTCCGATCAGCTGACTAGGGTCAAGAGGCTACCCGGGTTTATTAGGGGATGGAAAACAATAAAATGAAGGAAAATAGAGTCTGTATCAATATTATCCAGCCTGCCATGCTGGACTGCTGAAAGCTGTCAGCGAAACCGTGTGGTTTAGCTAAACCCCTTGCACACACAGTCCATCCCTGCCTTCTTCTCCATTTCTATTCCAGTGTAAATAACAAAACATCGTGCAATACGGTCTCAGACTGGGTGTTACGGTAAAGTAAAACATTAGCAACCTGACAGTTAGATGCGCCCGCACAAGACCAATTTGGACTAAGCGAGTAATTTGAAGCGTTGCTTGCGTGGTCTGGTGCTGAAGTGTGCGGTGCAGGGCTGGGGGAGGAGGGAAGGTCGCATCCATGGCTGGTAGCCCTGGTGCCAACCGCAGCCCAGGGTTCGGCTGGACCGCGCCAGGCCTTCCAGGCAGGGCTGCTTTGCTTGTCTCCCCTCCCCGCAGAGGAGAATGGCCGGGGATGGCATCTGGAAGCCTGCGCAGGGCTCTGCCAACTGAGCGAGGTCTTCCTCATCGAGTGGAAGGTGTTGAACGGCGTAAACCAACCAAACCTTCTTTTTTTTTTTTTTTTTTTTTTTTTTTTTTTTTTTTTTTTTTTTTTTTTTGGCAATTGCTGAGACGATCAGTTTTCTAAAAGGTGTATCCGTCTGATGTTGTGCTCGGTTTCTGTACCCAGGCTTTTATTTATATGTCAGATGTGTGCTTGTGCATGGGTGTGGATGCGCGTTTATATACGCTTATACAAATTGCCCTACGCGCTTTGGTGGTTAAATCTAGAAGAGCGTTTTAAATTTAATCATTTCTTTTAATTAGTGAGCTTCCTAAACACCGACATTGTCAACTTTAATAGGAGATTGCGTTCGTGTTGAAGACGGTGAAAAAGTGATCCCCTGTTGTCTTTTATATTAAAACAGGAGTTTTGGGGGGTTTCTTTCCTGAATTAAAACTTAACAATTTGTGCGGAGAAGGCTGCCTTTTACAGTAGGTTTTCCCCATCCCATCTTTTCAGTGCCCATGCAAGCGTCTCGCTAAGGAATATATTTGAGCGAAACGTTGTTACAGTAATTTTAAAAGGATTAAGTGACACTAAGTTGAAATAAAAACGGTCTTGCCATAAATATATTTAACGATGTGTGTGNCGCCGCTATCGCACATAAACAGCGATAGTGTTAACGAGGAGCAAAAGGGCATGAAAAGAGAAGGGACCTACTTCTAAGAGGCAGCTATTTTTCACTCTAACCCCTCTGAATTTCGCTGCTGGCTGATTTATCTCGCAACCCCGGAGCTCACAAACTCGCTTCTGTCCCGACTGCGGAGTTCAAAGCGCTGACCGGGGGCAGGAGGGGAATAAACACGGCGGGTTACAAACAGCGTTTACGAGGGGGGCTCGCCGGGGGCTGGCTTGGCGGAGGNTGGCTTGGCGGAGGGAAGGGGAAGGGCCACCGGGGATGGGCCGGCCGGGCCCCTCCAACCTGACGCCGCTGCCCTTGCCTTGCAGGCCCCGTGGTCCTCAGCACGCCGGCACAGCTCATCGCCCCCGTGGTGGTGGCCAAGGGGACGCTCTCCATCACCACCACGGAAATCTACTTCGAGGTGGACGAGGATGACCCGGCCTTCAAGAAGATCGACCCCAAGGTGAGTGAGGTCCCGGTGTCATGCCCGGTCCCGTCCCACGTGCGCCGGGGCCGCCCCCTCCCTCCAGACTCCGCTCCCGTCTGCCGCCTCTTGCTGCCTTTTATTGAGGGGGAAAAAAATAGGAGAAAAAAAAAAAAAACGCAATGTATTAATGATGTTAAATCCTCTATTACTGCAGCGTGCGCTTTTTCCAGCAGCCTTTCCCTCGGTGTCTTTGTATGAACGTGGTCAGATTTAGCAGTTAAGCCAATTGCTCTGAAATCCCGAGAGGGAGCAGCAGTCCCAGCCCGCAGCCTTCCCGAGGCACAGCGGAGGGGTTTACCCCTTCCGAGGATATCGGAGAATCCCGTTATTTCAAGAACGTTAGTTTCCGTGTAAGAAAACACGGCGCATTTGAGTCAACACTCTGCTGAAATGGGAGTTAATGCTTATTTTCTGAGGGGGGGTGGGG
>VZRU01015711.1:584579-614728 GCA_013398155.1 Pedionomus torquatus | reverse complement strand
GGGAAGGCCCGCGGCGATGCTGGTGCTGGTCCCCGCCCCGGCGGTGGCGGCGGCGGCCGCTCGGCCCCGGAGCTGGAACCTCCGTCCCTGCCTTGTCTGGGGGGGTGGGGGCTCCTTTGCGATTTAAATAATAAAGAAACTCCTTCCCCCGCGAGGTTACATACCAGCGCCGTGTAAAAAAAAAAACCCGAAAGTTAAAGCGGGGGGACAAAAGGTTGTCCCTTCCTCCCATCTCCGCCGAGGGGACAGCCCTTTCCTGCTGAGGGGGCACGCACTGTCCCTCGCTCGGCTTCTCGTCGCTCCGGCTGCTGCAGAGCTACCCGTTAGGGACGGGAATGTTTCAGGCGAAGCTGTGTTCGGTTTTGCCCCGTGGGTTTTAGCTCAGTAAAATCCAGTCGCTAAAGGGAGAAGGCGGGAGGTCGTGCTTTTAAACTGCCAGTACCCTTCATTTTTCATAGCATGGCAAAATGAGTCTAAATATAAGATATGTCTTATATCCTAAATATCCTAAACCAGAGCTTTCAATGTATAATGCTGTGATTAACCCACGGTATCAAGTAATGCAGGTTATACGTATTTGTTATATCTTGGTGTCTGTGGGAAATACTAGCTTTTGCCTTGGTTGGGGGATGTTTAGGACTGAAGGCTGCTGTTAACGTCAATACATCGTTTCATTTCACACATACACAATAAACATTTGATAGTCTGAAAATTTGTGGATTTAGGCGTCGCTGACACCAGTCAACCACTGAAATGTGACTTCTGTGATGACCCGATAGTTCAACATGACAAGAAGTCCGTGGTTTGGTTTAGATTCCAGAAATTATTATCTGACTATATATGATGTAAAATATTAATATTTTCGAAGCTTCTGACCATTTACTGCAGTTAGTTTTTTACGTAGTTGTTAATGTGTCCTTCATCAATTACAAAAGGAAGGAACACCTTTACATCACTGAGTTTTATATTTATATGTATTGAGTTGTTCTGGAAAACTGAGATTAAAATCACCTCATTCAAATGATGATTGATCATTTGTCATGGTAATGGTATCATAGGTTATTTGTGACTTTTACCAAATTACTGTTTTCTAGGTATTTTCCCCTAATCAGGGAGTACTGTAACAGCATTTGTTGAAACCTACTTGCTATTTCAAATCTTTCAAACTACAGTGCCTTGTCATGTAGTGCTCATGGTGGGCCAAAAAGCCAATGGTGTTGAAAAACTTTGACTGCAGGTATTCACTTATGCCCTTAAAATGTAACTTAAAAAAAAAAAATAAAAAAAAAAAAAAGAAGAAAAAAGTTGCCATATATAAATGTCACCAATAATTTATTTTCATATGGTGAAAAGTGTGAGTTAAAATGCACGTACAGATGCATATACACACAAAGTGCCTGTATTGTTAACACTTTGTATTTCTTATTATATAGTGATAGTTCTTCCACACAACTGCTCATGAATTTTAAAGTTTTATTTTTTAATATCTGCCTATTGCGCTAGGGAGCTAGGAAAAAAAAATGAAGCTCAGTTGATTAAATTATTTATCCCTACTGCTGAAGTGAGTTTGAAGGCTCATTGAATGTATCTGATTTCTTGGCTCCTCTTTCTCCCCTTCCCCCTCAATTCATCCTGGTTATTTCATCCATATCATCCTGCCAGCAACAATAAATTTACTTTTTTTTTTTCCAAGTAGGAAAACTAAAGACAGATATTTGTGTCGAGTTTTCTTTGAGTGTCACATTATATAAATAGGCAGCATCATTTTTTTTTTGTGATAGAAGTTGATGGTACCTGCAATATTCTCTGTTCTTATTCGGTAACTTACTTTTTGCCCCCACTTTCAAATTTAGGAACAAATGAAAAGCTAAGTTTAAGTGTAATTTGCTATAGTGTTTACAAAAGTGCAATTTTAATGAATGTATACACTTTATTACTTAGATCTTTGATTGTAAACTTCTGAATAATTAGTTATGCAAATATTTTTCTTCCATCAGCTACGTTTTCTGCAAATGCTTTTTACTTTTTTTAAGAAATGTGATACAGCTCCTTTTTACAGTACGCAATTAGTGTTCATTTGTGCTAAACATGTGTATCTCTTCCCATTAAAAATAAAAAACCCAAACCCATAAGAAGACTTTGCATTACTACTGGACTTGGTCATCCTAGGTCTTAGAGGTGAACTGTTAATGCTTTAAATTCCTCTAATCTGCAATCTGTTAAGGGAAAAAACAGTAATTGATTTGTTTTCTTTAAAATGTTACCTCTCAAAAGTAAATAGGAAGCTTGCACAACTGTAATTTTAGCTAGAACTGCAGAAATGCTCAAGCAGAAAAAAAAATGCATTGAATTATTCATTTGGTTCACCATCAGCTTCTCCAAAGCCAGACATTCCTTAAAGTATAGCGTTTTATTTAAGCCGTCCAACACTTTTTTTTTTTTTTTTTTAAATCTCCTGCTTGGAAAATGCTCTTTTCTGCTGAACTGCGAGAGGAGTGTGGAATCAGTGGGGATTAGCGCCTTTTAATCTACTACATCTGTAGTGGGTCATCCAACACTGCAGAACTCTCATTACTCTCTCATGTTGTATATGATTAAATGACTGAAAATATTCAACGTTGACCTTGAAAATAAAGCTGTATGTGTTGGATGAGCAGCTTCCGAAGACTTCATGTCAAAACTAGCCTTTTCCCTCAGTAACTTCTAGTTCTAGAATGCGTTGTCCAAGAGAGGACTAGAGTGTTAGAAAATGTAAGTCAAAGCTGAAGTGTGGGAGTATTTGAAATGCATCATTATATAAATTATGGCATTGCTTAGCTTGTTCATGCTATGTTTATAAGTAAACCAACATTTTAGCCCAGTCAAAATTGGATGGTGGCATGTCTTGAACATACTTTTTGTGGCTAGTGTTTTTCTGTAAGCTGGTTTCATATCAACTAGCAAACTAAACTACATCATCTTGTAAGTGGAGGCTAGAGCTGTTGAAATCAGCAGAAAGCATGTTGCTTAACATCTTTGAACACTAGTCTGTATAAAGCTATAAGTAAGCACCATCTTATAATAATACATTTTGTCATGTTCTGTGTTTATTGCTAATTTTCATGCTGCCAACACTTTGGGCACGTCAAGTCTCTCTAACTGAAAACGAAACTTGTCCTTTCCCCTTACAATAGTATGGTAAATTACCTGTGTAACTCAGTTTATCACGATATAGCTAAAAAAAGACATGCCTAGCATATTTCAATGCAGACTTCTATTTTTTAATGTACTGTTTAGCTCTCCGATATTTTCTTTCCAAATAGTGGTGGAGGGAGGAGTTGAGTGAGTTTGTTGCGAGTGATTAATACGTTTCACTGAACCTTCTGAAGGCCCTGATCCTGCCAATGCACACACGATCAGTGAAACATTCAGCTGGTTCTGGTGAGGTCAGGGGCTTCTTCATGCTCAAAGCTAAGTTCATGGGCAGATATTTGCAGGATCAGGACCAGAGTGGGATATCACTTGGAGGTTAATAATTGAATAGGATGAAATACATTGTGCCTTTAAAAAAGCTAATGCATCAAATACAAGTGCTGGTGAAGAAATATATTTCTGGCCAAAATATCTACTCTTCTGTCAAGCAGAACTTCCCCATTAATTTCATTGTGTTTTAGCTATAGTCTTGAATTAGCTTCTTGAGAAAGGACAGTGCTGTTTTGTCCATATTCTAAGACGACACTCCCACAAAAATGCTTTCCCTAATCTGCTCTAAAGCCTTTAGGAGGAGGGTGAGGTTATTCAGAGAAATGAGTGAAAGATTATGCTTTCAAAATCTCTGTTAAAACTGTATTTTTCATGTATTTTCACATATTCAGGGCTATTTTTATAACACTCCAAAGGTACAAAATCTTTTAACAGTCTCAAATATAAGCAACCTGCTTGCTAAAAACACTTATTCATTCACTAAAAAATTCCTAGCTATAGCCGTAATATAAACACATCAACCAAATTATTATTCAAGGAAGAAGCTGTAAGATCTATTCAGGAAAAACTTGATGCTGAGATCTTTTGGCCTTTAAAATGTATTGATTTTCCCACCACCACTCTGAACTTTTTTTTTCTTAACTGCTGGAACATTGTCATCGTAGAGCGTAATATTTTGTCTAGGGGAGAACTGAGTCTCTTATTAAGAGCAGCAAATCATTCTAGTTCTCCTCTTGGGTTTGAAAATTTAACCTAGATTTCCCTACCATTTTTTTTAGCCTGACTCTAGGACAGAATATAGAGGATGGGATCCTTTGCAGTGTTATGCCAATGTCATTGAAATGAGAAAGGCTACAGAAATAACGCATGGTCTTGTAATTTCATAAATCTCCAATACAACTGTTGAAAGAGAAATACTAGCTTCTTACAGAAATATCTGTTTATCTTAAAGGAACATTACTATCATTTTTTCTTAATAGTAGAAATAGATTTTGCCTTTCAGGCATGTTATAATTTATAATACATTAGTGCCATTGAAAAGAAGAAAAAAATTGTCGTGTATCTGTTGGAGTAGCATCAATGTTTTCTTTTAAGCCTCCTTAGTTTTAGATGAGGCAAAGGAGATATCTTCATTATTTCACATTTTGGAATCTTCTTTATTTACAATTTCAGTTGTTGCAGAATAATTATTTTTTAAAAATAAAGGAAACTTTCAGATTTTTTTTTTTTTTTTGTCAACGCTGGTTTTAATGGAGTGGATTTATTTACGTTGTGTGACATACTCAAAATATGTGTCAAAAGTGGGCTGTAAATATATTCTTTACTGCTTTTTATTTGGTCATTACAGTGGTAATTTTAAAGTTATGCAGTGTGTACAGGCCTACCATGAGAGCGATTATTGTGATCAACACGATTCTGTCTTATTGTTGGTGAATGTTTTACTAGCTCTATTTCTTGCTTTGCAATTTTCTTTTCCAGGAATGAACTGCCAAATTTTAGCTTCTTTTTTTTTTTTTTTTTTTTTAAATTCACTTTTATAAACACGTGCGAAACACNNTTTAAATAACCTTATTTAACACGTGCAGAACTCTTACTAGCTCTCTGAAACAGAGGACAGTAGATGGCATATCCTAGGTTACATCATAGTGCTCGTGATTTCCAACTACACTTCAAGAGATTGCTTCTTTAAGTGGTTAAAAAATTGACATCAAGTATGTTGGATAACAGTTTTCTCATTATATTCTGTGAGCGCATTCATTATGTATTATTAGTCCTTAATTGTAAAGACGAAAGAATATAACCATTTGTCTTGGCAAGCCCATTATTTATAATCTGTACCTTACAAAATTGTGGGGGTATGTGTGGATGTTTTCTTCTACATGTACTCTTCAGATTTTTAACATAGGAGGCGGGACAAAAGTTTTCAGGTTAGACTTAAAACTAACCTAATCCACTCTTGATAGGCAAACTGTGTATCTTGATAGGGTAAAAGAAGTCCTCTCTCCCCCACCCCCCTGAAATTCAGTTCTTCATTTGTTTTGTTCACCACGCTGCATTAACACAGTTTTCCCTTGTGTGCATCTGCCAGTGTACAATTTAGCCACGGGCATCTGTAGACCTTGTGGTGATCAGTATTGCAGGCAAAAGCCATATGTGTTTAAATAAAAAAAAATCTCTTTATTTCATTTGCTGTTTTAACTGGATGGATAACTTTTGTGCCTCAAGACAGAGGAAGAGAAAATACAGAAATAATTAATTGCCTCTATTCTTGAGGCAGTTTCATTTTCCCTCTCCAATATGGAATGCTTGTCAGCTTCCCTGATAAATGACTGCATCTATTTGCATAGATTTTACATTAACACAAAAATTAGTTTTATTTGGGAAAAACTAGTTTACATAATAATGCAAAATCTAGTATTATGGATTATGTTTCAAATTTGAGACACTGTAAAGAAATGAGTGTTTTTTTCTTTCTTTTTTTAAAAAAATACATTTGTTTGTTGTGTGGATTTGTGTTTTTTTTACTGTCAAGGCATATTAGGTTTTAGCTTTGTATTTTGTTTCTATAAAATTAACTCAATCGGGGTCTTTTAACGTTTACAACCCATTTCTCCAGTCTTGTATAGATTGAATAATTGATGGTAGTGTGAACATGAGTTCTTTCACAGACTTTTACACATCCAATTTATTAAATACACTCTTAAACAGGAATACAAATTTCATGGAACTGTTTTGAAAAAAAAAATTGTGCAAACTTAACTGTTAAATACACTCTATGTATATACTTTAAGCTTCTAATGTGGCTATTAAAATAGTGCTCCGTGAGGTATTCTTTCAAAGCATTAATGTACTGTGCTAGCTTGTCTGCCAGTGTAGGACTATTTTTTTTCCTGTATGTAATAACCTGTCTGTTTTAAGTAATTAGGCATTCCTAGCTTGAATTGACAGTACTATAGCTCCAGTTAAGAACTGTGTTTTATTCCCAATTTGTCATGTCCATAAAGAAAACTTACAAATCAATCAGTCTGCAATATCTTTGAAGGAAAATGTACCGCCCTAATTTTGAGCCAATTGTAGTTATTTCCAAGTTACATGAACTGGATATTTGCTCATACAATAAGCCTGGTGTCTTGTTGTCTAAAGGCAACTGCTAATTGTGTATCAGCTCCTTCCTCCCCAGCCGAAGAACATACAGATGCATTCACTGTTCTTATTTCCTACTGTATAACAAAAAGAAGCTATTGCTCCTTACGAAGCATGCTATGCTTAATCGCAACTTAAGGTAAAAGAGTGCCTTTGCCACTTCTTGAATCTGGGACACCCTAGGTGCCAGCTGTCACTGCTCAGCTAATGATGACAAATGCCCCTCTCTATGCAGATTGCAGAGCTTGCAGGCTGCTATGAAAGGCAGCCAGATTACCTTTCTTCAGATAGTAACTTAACCTTTTAAACTCAAGTGTCACAATGAAATTATTAGCTGGGATACTTTCAATATCTGTTTCTTTTAAAAAGTGAAAAGAAAAAAAAAAAAAAAAGGAAAGGAAAGGAAAGAAAAGAAAAGACAAGAAAGGAAAAGAAGACAGTGACTTCAAATAATACCATAACAGCTCGTATTCACAAATTGTTCATGCTTCTCTGATGTTTTAAAAATAGGAAACTGCTGCCACTGTGCCTGTGAGCACTACACGGAGTTTGCCGGAGCTGAATGCTTGAATACTGAAGCTGACCTCTTGGTTGCTCTATGCGGAAATGGGGCCAAGTGGGCCAAATTCTGTCCTTGCTTACATCCACGTAGTGTTACTGATGCACAGATGTGACAGATCACAGGTTAACTGGTGCCATTTATAACAGACCGTAATTGATGTAACATCTTACGGATATGCTCACTTCTCACCATGACAGTTCATGTTACCACTCTAAAACTATGACCCTTAGTTATAAGACCACTGTATCAAAACTGGGTATTTTACTTGGTGGGTATGAGCAGTTTCACAGAACTCAGTGTCGTGTGGTTAATATTAAGTTACTAATTTAAATATATTCTTCAGTTGGAGTTTTGGAGTGACTTTCTAGATTGTCTTGGAAGTAGCTAACAGATGTGAGGATATTACACACTTCCTTAACAGCATGTCAGAAACATAACGCAGTATAAGCACTTTATATGCCACCTAAAGGAATAGGGTGCTTTTTGAGTGCGTACACTTCAGTGTGTCTGTGTTTTTATGTGGGTCTATTTGTATGTGTTTATACACTTCAGTATATAAGTAAATAGACATGTGGGCATTCACATCAATGTGCGTACACTCACGCACAAGCCTACTCAGGTAACATCTAAAAAATATATGTCTGTGTTTATATTAAAATACTGACATATATGAATGTTTAACTTGCACATTGTATTTGCCTTTAAATCACTCTGTACAGTGAGTGAATATCAGTTGAACATAAATGAATATCAGTTTCCCTCTGAGTAAGGCATAGTTTTATCACAGTAAACAAGTACCTCCAATATTTTCACATGATCAAATCTCCATAGCAGTGGGCAATAATAAAAAAACTACAGAAAAGATGTGGAAAGGCATTTAATGAGGAAACCAGGCACACTATGGTATATGGATGCAAGGATGTAAATAACAATAATAAGAGGGAGAAAATGTGCACTTGGTATGAGATCGTAATGTCCCAGACAGAAAATAGTTATTATGATTGGCAGAATGTACAGGAGGCAGAAAAAAAAATGAGCAAGTTTGCAGAACAAAGTTAAGATGAGATCAATGTTGCAATAACTGTAACATGGTTGGTTCTGTAGTAATCCTTAAAGCAAAGGTAATCTGACCCATGAGTATAATGTTAATTAATATTCTTTTCTCCAGAAAAGAATAGATGTGATTGCTGATATGTACATTCTCAAAGAGCTTCAGTTAGTACTTACCTTTTCTGATAAAATAGTGTATGAAAGGGAGATACTGGTTAATATTATATTAGAAATGTTCCCTTCTAAAGTTTGGGGAAGAGTGTTTGGTTTTGCCTGTATATAAGTATGTTAATTTTAACATCCTGTTTTGTTTTGTTTGCTTTGTTTTTCCTGTAAGTCATTATGCTCAAAGTATTTAAAACTATACATGTTTCATTATTTCGAGCAAGTGTAGCACAATCTGGGAAATAAAAAAGACAAAGATCTAGTGTTCCATACTCAGCTTTCTCAGTTTGTTGGTTGAATAGGCGTCAAATGAAGTCCAATGCCTATACAAAAGAAATGTTCCTTGTTTGGATTTGCCCCATCTGTGTCATCTGGTGGCTTATGCAATAGGAGGTGTTATCACATGAATCCAAATGCACAAGCCAGTTGTTTTATGGACTCTTTCTGTGCTTGGAGGAGTTTATAAGTTGCCCGCTCTATTGTGTGTCACTCCCAGATGACACGTGTGCATTCTGCTGAGCATATTTTGGGGGTAATTATAACTAATGAAGCCTGGTACACAGCTTGTTCGCAGAGTGATTTATTCCGCTCCTGTCTGATTCCTGAGAGTTTTGTAAAATGGTTACATTGTGCCTTCCACTCTGGACATGTATGGGAGCATGTGGTATTGAGTCCATCTGACAAAATTTGCCATTCAGTGTACCACAGGCTAATTACAAAGATATTGGCTGGGTACATCTGTTTAAAAATGTAGCGATGAACTGAAATTATAAATGGGATCTGTAACTTTAGGGATATTGACTTCAATATGGCTCTTGTTTAGTCGTTTACTCTTCCCAGACTTACAGTAACACACTTAGATGTACTGCTGTTAAATGGCTCAGAGTTCTCTGAACTCCATTAGTTAAGGTTAGGTTCACTTTATACCTTTAGCAAAGCAGATTTTATTATTCAATTTGAGTTCTGATAACTGATGATATTTTGTGGAAGGGTGGATTTAAAATTAGATACCTTGTACCTTGAAGATTTGCAGGTTTCAGAAAGCAACAACAGAAAAATCATTACTGAAGCCTGGGTGTCAACCTTTATTTAACCTTAGATATACCATTCTCATCCTAATTTGTCTTGACTTACCAGACTCTCAGGCAAGTAAATCTACTGACATTAGTGGGACTCATCCTCAAGAGGTACTCATACATTTGTTTACCAGGGTGATTTTAAAAACCCTTCTTCCAGGGCACTAACATACCTCTGAAGTCATGAAGTAACGGGGCACACAGAAGCTTCAGGGTTTGTCACTTCCTCTACCAGATTCACAGATATCCCAGCAGGCTGAATGTTTTTGCAAGTATACAATATTTACATCTTCACCCTCTAACTCTGTATCCAGGTTTGAAAGACTTTTTCATCTTCTTTTTTACAGTGTTTAAACAAAATTTTCTTTCATGGGAAAAAAAAATAATTAAAAGTTATAGCACTGCTTGTATGAATGGGAGAATAGAGGGAGATACTGATTTTGGTACACATTTCATAAAAAGCATTATATAAAGATGGAAAAGAACTGCTTAGAAAATACACTTGATATCCTTCCTACTAGCTCCATGAGTAGAACAAATAATTTTACTGAAAATTAATTTTTTTAATCTGTTTTTGTGGAAACAACCTGGGGTGTTCTCAGGACAACATTAGCAGCATGATGGGTGAAAGATGTCACTAGTTCTCAGAAGTGAATCAATTAAGGTGACATTCCTCAGCTGGTGCATTAAGCAAGCGGATGTGGTCACCAGCAGACCTGAAGTTTACCTGTGTCCTAATCTGCCCCAGTAGTGAAGTTTTTAGTATCAATAGCATTTTTCAAAATCAGTGCTGTCACTGGGAAACAGCTAAAGAGATAAAAGACTGACAGAAGATCTGTCAGTGACTTCGTTCTTTAATAGAGCATGTTCTCCTAGTAAGAGTTTGAGGTGTTACGCACCCAAGATGGTAACCATGAGAAGGTAACAATGTTGGAGAAAAACTGTTTCCTTATAGTGAGTATCAATATTCGTGTATATAATGCGTGTGGAGAAACTCTCAATTTGAAAACTGACTGCTTTGCTGAGAACAATTGTATCATAATGTAGCAACAACGCTTAAATTGTTTTAAATAATTTTGGTGTGGCCTGTGGCAATAAGGATTATCCATTGCTCTGGATTTCTTCCATATATAAAAGCATGTTCTGAGAACAATTTTTACACAATGATTTCTGATGATGGGAAATCTGACCTGGGTTTGGGTTTGCTGATAATGCAGTTGTGATAGGTTTTGACTCTTGGGGTAACACACATACTACCTTCTTACCCATGATAGATATTGCAAGAGGTTTGCTAAATTGACAGCACGTGCTTATCACTGAAATCCTTAGACAGAATACGCCTCACAGATGAAAACCAGAATTTTACACGTTTTGTAAGGTTTCCTAGTTTTTTGTTTGTTCTGTGTTGAAGGACTGTGGCAAACTAAAATGACAGGTATATTAGAAAATGACTGAAACTGGGCAGTAGTTTTCCTTGGAGAAAGATTGTCACACCTTTAAAGAATGGTGAGCTGGAATTATATTTTTGTGCTAGTAAAATCCTGCAGTTGTCAGGCATAGTTTTGCTTGCTGAGTAATCTGCTTGTCTTTAGTCAGAGTGCATCTGTTCTACATAATTTTAAATATTTCATAAAGTATTTAAGATTAATGGTCCAAATCAAGCACTAGCTAAAATGATGACGCTAATTATATCAGATGTAGTTGGGTCAGTGAAGCTTACATGTCATTCTTTTGTGCTGACCAAACTTTTGTTGCATGAACTCACATCCCATTTTAGTTGGCCTCAAAGCAGAGTATGGCCTTCTGAAAGCTGGGAATTGCAGCTGTAGTTTCATCCTCTCTGCTACTTTTCTTTGCAAGCTGCATTCATTTTATTCGTTTCCATTCCTTTGCTACCTTAGATGAATTTTGTGATAGGAATGATTATTTAAATTACGTTGAACTTATTTATGCTTTACCATCCTAGAGCAAATGCCTGTGATATACTGACCACGTATGGCTAGGTGGAAATAATTTCTCATGAGTATCCAGAAAATAAGAGTAAAATAGTACTCATTAGTACCTACAATGATAACCATTTAGCAGAAATTGGAACCAAGAATCTGAGTCGCTTTTTGGACAGTAAATTCTTCCTTGTTAAGCTCACCAGTATTAGCAGCACTTTCCTTTCTACTGGTAAGCCATGCCCTTCCATTTTCCCTGGTAGTCTCCCAGATTTGTGGAGCCAGCCTGCCTAGTTGGACTGGCTGTTTTCTAGAATTTCTGGAAAAGTGTTGATGGAAGAGGATTTGCCATATTCCATAGGTGCCAATCAGTCACACAGTGGACATGTCAGACTGCTTATAAAGCAAATGCTGGTATGTTTGAGTTTAGTGAATGCATAAAGTATTTGAACTCCAACCTCACACTGATCCTATGGTACTGTATGTGATGATCAGTTGTGCAGGCAAAATGATTGCAATTCACTTAAAGCCCCAGTTTTTAAATCAATTTAGTTAAGTTTATACAGCTTTGTGCATCAGGAAAAATAAATCACAGACAAGATGACCAAAAAGTATACTGGGCTTGGGTTAGAAAAAAAGCAAGTGGATGGGCTGAAGATTGGGCCAAAAAGATTAAAGAGAATGAATTTGAAATAGAAGACATTAAAAGTTCTCAGGAAAAGTTAATCTGAAATCTGCTAGTGAAATCTGTTTCATTGAAGGGAGGGGATTAAAAAAAAAACAATATAAAGAACTAAAGTGGGAAATGAGAGGATAAATTATGAAGGAAGAAGTAGATCTTTGCTTAAAGAAGTTTGACTTAAACTGGGAACATGTAGTGTTTTCTTCATATAAAGATAAATACCACACTAGGCAGAATTACCAACCTTAAGGAATCTCTACCAGCACACCTAAGCACAGCTGGCCCATGTGGTGGTTCTGATATTGTGAATCATGCTGGAATGTGTCAACATTTCTCAGGTTTACTCTTGGCTGGTCTTGAACTGAGCCGGTCTCAATGTACTTGAGCTTCTTTTGTGGGCAGAACTCATCGCTTTCTGAAAGAGAATAAGGTAGGTCTCCAAGAGCTTCCCTCCAGAGCCCTTGATGGTGAAAGCAGCAGCCTTTTCAGCATCCTTCACTGACTTGGAGGTTAACCTGTCCAGAGGCTTATGCAGTCTATACAGTAAAGGAAAGCTTTATTAGGATGGGAAACAGGATGCAAGAGTGAGGTTCCAGAAGTCGAGAGGGAACATGTATAATGAAGGTCATGGCACATCTTTAGAAGTGTAGATAATTATATTGACACCTTGGCTGCTATTCTTTACTTCCTAAATTAAATCCTAATGAGTAGGACTGAACAAGGTCTTCCTGGATGCACAAACTGCTGAACTTGCTTGTATTGCGTGGTACTGTATGTTCTTAAATTAACATTACTAAACACGGGACTTACCAGCCCTTCATTCACAAGACTACATTATTTGTTACTGGTCTTGTTTAATATTTATAGAGTGACATACATTTCCATATTGCCTTAGAGAAATAAAAATTATGTGATTATGGCCTCATTCTGCAGTGTAAATTTGGTAAATGTAAGAAATTGTAGAAAAAAAAAATAGAAAGAAGCCATAATGGAAAAGGTAAAAGTAATTTAAAAAAAAAGGTTCTAATAAATTATGATTGCTACTATATTATGTAGAAAGTTTTCATACCTGATTTTTTTTTTTTTTTTTTTAACCAGTGTAAAATGGAATTTCTAAAAGGGCAGTGGTTTAGAGAAGAAGTTCTGTCTTAGTGTTAGGACTGGGAGAAGCCACAGTTGAAAGACAGAGGTAGAAGGTGTGAGACTTAGATTGCCAATTGATGTGAGTCTGTTCAGGTTGGTTGAGGCTGCTGAGAATTCAGCATCAGGTGTTTGAACAAGATGCAGTGGTGAGTACAGGTAGGAATATCTCACTGGGAGCCCTTGTTCCCAGGTGGATGAGTTGAAGACCAAGGAGTAGGCAAGGTGCTGGCTGCTGCCTGCTAAGTGAGCTGACTGAGCCAAACACTAGTGGTGTTGTCAAGGTTTACCAGAAATGCACAGTTCAGTGCCGAAACACAAAACATTCAGTTGCAAAATTTATGGGTGGGTAGGGGTGTAGGCTCAATTTCCCGCCCAGGAAAACCAACCAACCAAAAAAAAAATATTTTGGCAATCCCAGGCAAGAAGATGATGATGTCAATGTAACATGATTATATATTATTTTTTAGACAGGGTTGCAGTAATGCATTCCATTGCAATATAAAGCCTGTAATGTTACTTTCTTGCTTCTTTTGATGTACTGAGTGCTAACCTGGCTCTCCAGCTTTGAGACGTGGGGTGCTATATAGCTGTGTCCTCCTTTTGTGTATCTTTGTGGGCTCATTTGTAAAAATTGCCATTTTAACCAAATACTACCATTCTAGTGTTGTGTTTCATCGATAGAAAGTTCATTCATATTTTGTCAACTGTTGAATGGGAGAATGATTCATCTTTTTAGTCATGTAGGCTACAGAAGTGTTCAGAGCACTTCATAAATGTTAGGGTGATATTCTGTCTAGAATACCTCTGTTAACGCAGAAGCACAGAATCAATTATTTGTACCTCTGGACTGGTAAAAAAAGTGTTAAGTATGAATCTGTGCTTTTAACAGCAAAAACGTATAATCTTTGAATGAGAGGTCTAAATATTTTGTTATAATAATCGGACATAAGCCCCCACTGAGATTGCAATATAAAATACCTGTATGAGTGTGTGAAATTCTGGCATAACAGCTTCCAGTTTTATGGCTTTTGTGTGACCCTCATGGTAATAATAAATTACATATAGGAGGAAGCCAGTTTTGCACAACCACAATTTGTTTTCTTTGAGGTCTTCTGCTTAGCTGACTGGTAATAAAAATATGCAAACTCTTTATTTGTTTTTTTTTATATGCATGAAGTGTATAAGTTGCAGTGGCTGTAATTCCTATTATTAACCATGCTTACTTATTAATGTTAATTATCAGGCAGTCAGTTGTTAGCTTCCTTAAAAGGACACGCAAAGAAAATAGTTTTGTGATAAGAAAGCAGCTTTGTCTCAAATAAGGGAAACTGGATGTAATGCTCTGCACAGTACGTTTTACAGAAGCGCATAGGATCTGTTTACCTGGTTGAAATTCAAATTGTTTTATTATGGTGTCAATTCTTTGGTTTTGGCAGCACTTCTAAAGTGTCTATACACAAAAGGACTACCACAGTGAATGAATGCTAGTGTTGACACCACCTAACAAGCAAGGATTATGTGTTTACAGAAGAAGTAATATGATAGGTCAAGTATAAGAGGCACTTCTCAAGAGCACTTCACCACATAATGAGTGACTGACTAGAAAGTGCGGAGCTGCCACTCTTTGGCTTCGTTTCGGTGTTGATGCCTGCCTCTCTCCTCCAAAGCCCTCTTGATCATGTTCAGCTGCTCTGTTCTCATGTGGTGAATAATAGTAGAGTAAAGCTGCTTTTCTGTCTCATTTTTCTTGCTAATTTACACATTCAAGCCATTTTTTGTTTGCTATCCTTATTTGCTATTCCCTTTTGTCAAGGCACTGTTCTCTTTTTTGCCTCAGGCCTAGGAACTAATTTGAGCTTCTATAATTACTTCATGTTTTACACCTGTCTGCATATCATGCACCCCTTGTCTCTGTACTTAAGCTGTATATTTCCTTGGAGGAAAAAAAAGAAAAGCTAGTTTTCATATACAAGGAATCCCCAAGTTTCTCCTCTCGGTCTTCCTACAGGAGAAACACAATTAAACTGTTGAGATGTTCTCAGCAATGCAGCTGACCTTTTGGGTTCATGAAGGACAAATGAATGCTGTCTGTTCAGACAGTTTGTGTTAAGACATTGTTGAGCAAAGAGCCCTGAGCTTTGTTCCTCTTGAATGAAGCAATGGTTGTAGTCATTTTAAAATCATTAAGAGCCTGAATGCATGGTATCATTCTACAGTGTTTGCTCTACAGCTGCTCTTCTGCTTTAATAGCAGCTTATTAAATTTGGGTCAAGCGCACTCTGAAGAGTATCACAATGAAGAAACTGTTCAAAAAGTTACCTGTTTAAAAAAAAGGCAATTGATTAGATTTTTAACTTAAGTGACAGCTGCAATTCATTGCCTGTTCTTTGTGGTGTCCTGCAGCCAGAGTGGAAGCCTTTTGTAATTTGGTCTTCATTTTGTAAAAGCTTTCTTGAATAATCCTGGGTTGCTTTCCACTCTGAGACCGCCTCAATCCAATTAGGAGTTTAACAAGGGTCAAATTAAGGAGACTTTACACTTCATGTTTGCATCATTAGCCATAAGACTGTTTTTTGTGTGCACGACTGTGTGTCGAGGGAGGAGGGGAGGCTGCAAGATGGGGCAGACACAAAGCTGTCATCCACCATGTGGTGCATCCCGTTGCTGAATGGAGGCACAGCAGGCTAGGAACAACATTTCTAGTTGTCTTTTGGGGCTGTCGTCATGTGGATTTCAGCTTGTAGATAGTTGTTTGGAGGTTACAGGTGCTAGCTAGAGCCGAGGAAGAAGAGCGCGCTCTGCGCCTCGTCTTTTCTCTCCTGGTAGCCTATTGTTATCGGACAAATGACTGGGAAGAGATGAAGTTAGAAATCTCTTGAGCATTCATTATTTTTGATGAGATGACAACCACCCCCAGTTCCTTGTTCTCACTACTCATGCTGTTTCCTGTTATTTTTTGAAAACATAATTTTTCTTCGTGTTAAGTGTATTGTACAGTGTGAATTTTTTTATACAAGTAGTATGTTAGGAGGCTTTCGATAATCAGGTGTGCGTATGGAAGACTACAAACATTCAGTCGTATTTTCTACAATAACAATATTCTAAAACCGGCACTGGTTTTACTTCCACAATTTTTGACCATGACTACATTTTCCTAATGAATTATTTATAGAAACTCTTGAAAATTAAAGAGAAAACCATAAGACCCTCTTTTCTGTGTAAGATTGTTCTTAATGACAAGAAAAATTCTCCTGCTAATCAGTGTTTAGATGTGTGGGATATTGCTGGAGAACTGTTGCAGTGTCTCTTTAGCAAATGCTTTGTGCTGCTACATACAAAGTAACGATTTATCTAAAAATAACACTTTCATTGTTCCTCCCCCCCTAAACCCATTAATAGGTACTTTAGTATCATGCGAGTTTTCATAGTTTAATCCCTTTTCAAAAGCTTTTCAGAATAAAAGCTCTAAATGGTCCTCAGTATTAATTTGATGTGACTTCTGTACAATATGGTTTGAAACTCTCAGAAGCACATTTTTACAGCTTACCCTTTTTCACTGGATCAGTGTGTGGAAAATACCAGCTAAATGTTTCATGGAGTCTCTGCTGTAAGCCTTTTTTGTTGTCTTGCAGATGCTATAGCTTTCTAGTGATTTTTATTTAGTACTGTCATTATTAGATAATACTTAAGCCAGATCAAAACCTCTACATATATTATTGTTCATTGAATTTAAATTCTAGGAAATGCCACTTAAAACATATTTAAAAAAAAAAAAAAAAAAAGTTTTGACCTGTCTCTTGAATCTCATTTGATGAGAATTTAGCTTCAACAGTAAACTGTGCATAATAAATGGTGATTGAGTTTAATGTAGTCTGTGTTTGTAGTCAATCAGATCTTTGTTTACATTTAGACAGGAATAGCTGGCTTTAGAGCTTTGGACACACATAAATAATTACATTTTTTAAATACGGAGCTCTTGGTGAAATATTAATTTGATGTGTCTGATAGAAGTAACAAGGACTAATTTAAAACTTTTTCTGTCAACTTCTTGATCAAAATGGGAACGTGTTTCCTATTTGGATCACAGTGTGCACAGTGGCTGGTGAAATAAAAATCTTGTCTGTCCAATTCTTTTAATGATGTGTATCTCCTGTGGTGATTTTTTTTTTTTTCCTCAAAAACACTACCTAACTCTGGAACAAGAGGGTTATAATTGTAGCAAATGTTGGGGGGGGGGGGTTGTATTTTGTTTTGTTTTGTTTTTTATTTAGTTACCCCAATTTGAAGGCTTTTGTATCAGAAATTAATGTAGTGAATGTAAATTGCATGATATAAGCCTGTTTGAAGATGTTCAGTCTGTTCTGAGCTCTAGATATCCAAAAGGATCAGAATGAGCTTCAGAATGTCACAGATTCTGATTCTTTATTACACAGTTTCTTTAGTCCAAAGAAAACCCAGTCACTTGACTATAAAAGCATATTGCATGTCCTGTTTGCCATGCCCAGGTAAAATAAGGTATCAACAGATATTCTTACATTGAAGAAAGCCTCCAGCACTGATTTGTAGTATGCTGTCTTCTTGTGTGTATTCAATACATACCAATTTTGTTGGTTTTTTTTTTCTTTTTCTTTTTTTTTTTTTTTTTTTTTTTCTTTTTCTTTTTTTTTTTTTTTTTTTCCTTTTTTGACTTGGCTACCTTCAGGAAGGTGTTTACTTTATAATTTCACCATTCTGTGGTCCGGAGAGATGTCCTTTACAAAACTGTAACAAACTGAAAATGAAGATTTCTAGTGGTTATGAAATAACTCCCATAACATAGAATATCTTTTATAGTCTGATATTTTGTGATGGATAGGCTGAAAAGTACTTTATTATTTCTTCAAAAAGAAACTAGTGAACACCTTCCTAAGCTGAGTAGAAGTCCCCTTTGCCTTTCTGCTAGATCCCTTTATTGTAGTTTTTTTTTTTTTTTCCACTTTATATGCTTTGGAGTATAGGTGATGTACAAGAAAAAATAATGGATTTCGCAGCTGCAATGCCAGAATTTACAGGTTGAAAGAAAAGTGGGCTTTATGACATTGCAGTCATTATTTCCTATTTACCAGAAAACACAGTGACAGAAAAGAAACCACATTTCAATTCTGTATTCTGGTAGGGTGCTTTACAAATGTACATGTGGACATTTGTATGTAAATTAGATACAACCTTTGAGCTCTTGGAAAGTTATCAGGGTGGACCTCAGTGTCACAAACCTTCTGCCCTCTCTAGCAGGATTTATTTAGCCGTAAGAGGAAAGACAACAGCATGATTTATACATCCATGTAAGTTTTTGGGAGATCACCCTGTCACCATTTTGTGCCACTGTCACAGAGATCTGAAGATGTGAATGGTAACCAGGCTGTTCTAGTAAAGTCTAAAAATTTCTGTCAGCTACAAAGGTTGGAATTTTAGATAAACAGATGCAGAACTTACATAATGTCAGGAATTAAGTATTTCTTCCCAGTTATAGTGCCTGTACTACATAAATTCTTAAAAGCATTGAAGCTTTAAAGGTTGCTAATCTAACTTTGAGATTTCCTGTATTGGTGTATACATTTTCACTACTATTTGTATATATATTGTATAGATGTTTTCCCATTTCAGTATTTATATTTTCTTCTGTTTATGTGTTGACTTAAAACATAATGTATGTCTATATTAAGTTATTTGGATTCTTATTGTAACAAAGTCATCATATATCTTCTTTGTTTTATTTTTCCTTCTTACTTCTAACATCCAAAACTATTTGCTAAATCTTGCTTTACTGTCAAAGCAACTTCAGTATAAAATTGATTACATAGTTATCCAGAGGAGGATCAGATGCCAGCTTTCTTCCTTTCAGAAGGGCTATCTACACTTTTTGTGTGTAATGAATTTGGTTCTCTTGAAAGATGCTGGATTGACAGCCCTGAAGACCAAAGTCCTTTATTTATGCATGAGCAGCACCAGTTCTGCCTTTCCCACACTGCCCTCCTGATATGCTTCACCCGTGACCTGCAGGATCCCCCTTACGGGTGACAGCTTAGTAGCCTTCATACCCATTCACTCCTCCAGTCCTCTGCTGAGAGTGCCAACAGGAATACCAGGGTGATGGTGCCTTTTTGCTGTGAACATTTGATAACTGCCTTTCAGGTCACAGTGGACATCTCATTTTCTACAGGTTATTGAAAGCAGTCAGAGGGTGATAACTTTTCAGGCTTTTCGGGGTAATGGCAAAGCAGACGTCTTAGGGTAATTAAAGGCAAGGCCAGGATTTGGTTCAATTATTGTATATAGTGCAGTAAATTGAGTCAAGTTCTCTAGCCCATTACCAATTTCCTGATTGAGCTAGTCCTCTAGGACATTTTACAGCACTACTGATGTTCCTCAGGCCCTCTTCTTATACTGAAATGAAAGAATGCTTTCTGTAAGCAGAAGTCACGAATAGCCCAATTTTCTTCTGGCTTACAAAATGCAAAGCATAACTAATTTGATAGTGGATTGTACAAATTTTAATTTGACTCAAAGACCTTATGGGCTAATTGAGTATGTTTCTGATCTCATTTATGGTAAAGTAAATTTGAATTCCATTTGAGTTACGCTAGGTACAAATGTGGGCGTAAGCGCAGTACTTCATTCCCTGTGTAAAACTTACGTACTGAATATATGTAATTAGTCTGCAATGAAACATAAGATACAAATGTACATGCAGAATTCTAATGGATCAAATAACATAGTGCCAACAGAAACTCAACATTTTTCCCTGCAATATTTTTTTATTTATTTATTATATTTTGCATCAACGATACATTTATATAGGAAATACATGCTCAGTGCATCTGAGCTGCAATTCAGTTGCCCAATTTCAGGTGTATTTTGCGAAAAACGTACAAGGGCTTTGATTTTGTATTTCTAGTTTTCCCAGAAAGCAACACACGTGTTTAACATAATGACATTAGAACAAGAAGGAAAAGAAGTAATAGCTGTCTTATCCTAAATTAGCATATTTTCAGTATTTGGTGGAGTACTGAAATATTCCAGGCTCTAAGTAAGAATACACAAGGCTCTGCATATGAAAAGCTCCTCATGTGAATTTATTTTAGAATCCTTAATGGATGATTTAAATGTTTGAGTAGTAAGATGATTCAGTTATGTATACATTACAATCATGAAATGAAAAATGGGTTTCTATATTTTAGAACATGAGAGCCTACATTGTATACACACAACTAGTTGCAAAGCTCTTGTCATGGTGCTAAAGGTTATCCATGGTTCTCAGAGGGGAAAACTTTAATTTCAGTCCAGTTATTTCATATTTGCCAAAATTAATTGTGTTCTTAAAAAACCCGTATTTAGAACAAGCCAAAGTTTAAAATGAAATTATTTTTAAGCAATCCAATTCAAGTTAGAAAAATATTTTTCATTCACTTAAAATATTTTAAAAAAACAGCTGATGACTTTATGAAAAAGTTTTTCAGCTAGAAAAAAACTTAAAAATTAAATCCCAAAATAATTATCTAAATGTTTGAAAAACACATTTAATTTGAGAACATCACCTCATAAAGTTGTTTATAATACTTAATTATTTGAGGAAAAGTGTAGAATCCTAACATAATAATGAAATCACATGGCAGTGTTATAGTGACCGTAAATTATTTTTCTCTCCCCTGTGCTTATTAATAAAAAACTGGGGAAAAATCTAGAAAAAAAAATCTTCCTCGGTTTCTGGACTCTACATTGCAGGAAGGAAATAAATAAGAAAGAAGTAGATTTTAATTTTATATCAAAGAAACCCTTGAGGTGGAAAGTTAGGGAAAGCTGCATGGGTTTGTAGCACACAAAATGTCGCTTGAATTTTGCTGCTCAGTAGTTTGATATACTCATTTGCTGATGCGAAATGACGAGGGCTTAGAAAGCAGGGTTTTGTTTTTTAGCTGTCTGTAGACCTAGTGGGGCCTTACAGAACCCAGTCAGCAGGTCATTAACTCTGGAGAAAACAGCTTGCATTAATATGCTCTAATCCGGTATAATTAGTCAAATTACTGCACGCCGACCAGCTTGTCATGTGTTGTCAGATTTGGCATGCAGGCAGGATCGCCAGGGTCCCTCTGGAATGCCACCCTGGATCAGGGAGAAGGGCTCGTTTGTAGTTCTGCGGATTTCTTGATGAGGAAAGCAAACGGAATCAGCGGCCATAGCCTTACAGAAAAGAAATGAAAGGGAAAAAAAAATCAACCCAATCAAAAAAATGATCTGTTATTATTTTGTTGAGAAATAGGGAATTCATGTCATGGGAACTATTTACAGTTGATTTCTACTGTTAGAAATAGAAGCTGTTCGGTTGCTTCTTACAATTTCTATGTATCTAACAAAACTGGAGATCCGCTGTACTATATAAGATTAGCATTCATAAAAAGATTTAAAATAAATAATTACAAGAGGATCAGCTACAAATTACCTACCACACTGTGACACAGATTATTAAACTACCAGCATGTGTATGTGCGTATGTATGTGTGTGCTCGTGTGTGTGCATGTGCCCCTTTTTCCAGTAGGGGAGGAGGTTATTAAACTATAAAAGGGCCATATTAGCATAAATTTACAAGAGCTCTTGTTCTGGCGGCATGATAAAAACCTGTGTTACCTTTGCATTAACACTGAATTGCTTGTTGTGCTTTTGGCAATGACAGATAAGTCAGTGTAATTCCCCATCGCAACGGAAATGATGCTCCAGATTCCAAACGCATCCTGAAGATGTCACTGACAATAATCTTCAAAGAACGGCCAGTGAAAGTGGGCTGTATGTTTGCAGGATGATATACTGCAAATGACAGGAAGAATTATGTGAGTGAAGACGAATCTGTAACATATTATTAAGCAATTTCACGAGAATAACAGGGATAAAAGGATAATGGATGAGGGTGTCATTATTACCTTCATGTAGAGGGAAAGCAAAAGCAAAGGTAGAGAGACAAGATTAATTGAGGAAGGGTGAAGCATTCATTGCTCATCAGCTCTTTTGTACTCTCTGCTCCTGAAATTCCAGACACAAAAAAAAAAAAAGAAAAAAAAAGAAAAAAATTGCTCAGGGCTGCATTTTAATGCAGCTGGCAAGACAGAGCCGAAAACTGACAGGGCACTTTTTAGTCACCTCCCTGTTTCCATAAACACACAACAGCTATTACTCCTGGAGTCTTCCTGTGGTCAGAACAGTAAACTGATGGGATCTTCTTTTTTTTTTTTTTTTTTTTTTTTGTCGCAGCTACTGTTTTTAATTGTGCTTCCAAACTCGGCAGTTTTATCTGTTGATGGTGTGGAACTGAACAGGTCATTTCCTATGCATTGTTTGCATTGCACAGTTGCCCATGTAAGCAGACTGTACATAATAGATGTCAGCAGAAGGGCTTCTTCTGAACACAAAGGCAAACGGGAGTGTCCTTTAACGTTAGTGACAACATAAAATTATGCCACAGTATCAAGGTTTTACTGGGTTTTAATGTACACCATGAAGAAACAGGAAGTCATTCGCCAGTTGGGCAGACCAGTCCTGCAGTGTTAACTCAAGTATAATTCCTGTTGAAGTCAAGTTTTGCTTACTTGGAGAGTTATCTCTGTGGCAATAATTTCAGTTACCATCCTTAATTTCTGTATGATCTCCAAGAAGCAGCGATTTTACTAGAGAAAAAATTTAAAAATCTGCTTTTAAAAATCTTGATATATAATATTTTAAAAAAAAAAATATCCAGACACTGCATAGATATAGAGTGTTTTTTATAGAGTCCTTTCCCCTGATAACGATGTTTTCTCTGTGTACATTTTAATTTCAAAAGAAATGTCAGGGACATAGATAATTAAGAACACATAATTATTTGCATTCAGAGAAAGGATTCTAGATTTTAAGCCTTCTCAGATTGAAAATAGTATTCAGCTTCCTTGATTTTCTTTTCTATGTTTATTTCAGGTAAGGAGTTGTTCTGATGAAGTAAACAGAGTTATGTTTTATTTTGATTGTTTTCTTTTTTTATAACTGATAAAAATTATTCCAAAATTTTGACACCAAAAGAAGGGGAAGGAAATTAATTTCTTAGCTGTTCTCTGTAGGGAAAAAAAGGAGGGTTTTTTTGAACTTTAGTACTGTAGGAGAGACATGTGAAAACCTGCAGTTTGATGGGAAAAAATATAGTGGGGAATATGCCTCAATTGATTGTTTTTTTCTGCTAGTGAAAATTGGATTTGATTTCATGAAGTTGTGTATTTCTTAAACTGAACTGCTCCCATACAGTAAAGGACATATACAGGATTTCAGAAAGAATAGCTAAGGTCAACAGCACAGGCTCACTCCCTGGCAGAGCCTGAAACTGAGATGCCGGAGGAGAAGGATATTTTCCTGCTACCTCATGCATAATAGCAAGATAAACAGAGAGGAGTACTGGGGGACAGAAGGGGTCCAGGAGCTGCGTTAGGATGGGAGGGGGCTGCACTTCAATGCAGTAGGTGTATTGATCATTGAAAAATAGGCGTGTGAAAATAATAGAAAGGAACTTTGTCCACCATGATTCTTTGATACATTAGCACAAGAATATAGAAGATTGTTTCAGCCGAGCAAATGCTGTGCTACCCAGGAATCAATTGATGCTATGAGGAGCCTCACAAGACCAAAGGATTCAAAGGATTTCTTAGTAATCTACAGGATCTCATGCTTAGATCTATCACAATATCTATCACAAATAACCTGTTTTAACAATGTAACTTAGAAACTGGGTCATCCTACAGACAGAAAACATTTCTATGCCTGATAGTTCAGATCATGTTCCTTTTTGTGGGTTTTACTTGTTCATAGTCTATACTACAGTGTCTATGTTTAGAAAAGCCACTGCCATTATCAATAAAAAATTACCACTAGATAAAGGCAGTGATTAGATAACTCTTGTGAGTTTTGCTATTTGTGTTCCGAGCAGTTATTGTTAAAGCAAATTCAGATTGCCCAAAATACCTGACTGGAGAGATTCATATTGGTCTTGTATCTTATGTAAATTTTAAATTTGAGTAAAAAATTGTACTGACATATTGTGGTGATTTGACCACAGTGCTATTGTTTAGACTGCTTAATTCACGTAAATTTTTTCCCAGAACATGTGGTGAATTTTTGACTGTCTGAGAGGATGAGGAGATTCTGGTCTTTACCCCTGCAGAACTGACCAAGAATCATGGAGAAAGTGGGAATCTAACTGTGTTCCCCTCATCCCATCACTTCTCAACATACTATTTGTTTGACTTTATTTAACCTGTGTATTACAAAGGGAAAGAAGGTAGAGAGGAAAGCATTTTACCTCCAGAGACTTTATTTTGCTGTGAATAGCAATGCTCTGAAGAACACAGGGGAGTTTTTCATGACTGTCTTTAGCCCAAGCCACTAGGGAATGTATTTAGCTGTGGAGATAAAATATAAAGGCAAGTTTGCATTTTTTCTGTACTGGTTGACCTACCAGTCTAGTGAAAATGCTGTACACCTCAATTTTACAATGCCAACATGTGGCATGCACCTCAGGTGGCTTACAGTTATTGGTGATGATGTGCAGCAGGAAAGAATCCAGTCTGACAAAGACTTTCTCAGGTCAGTTTGTGTGACTCATTGTTACAAAAGAGATCTCATTCTGTTACACCCAAACTGTTCATACGTGGCCTGAACTAAGCAGGGTGGAACACACCAACTGCAAAACTGGCTTTATAGAAAGTTTTGGACAATTATCCGAATTGATGTGTTCATACCAAGACTAACTGAAGAGTTATTCTTGCTCAGGGAACCAAAGAGACATCCTGACACACATGGTGATGCCTTCATTGTATGGCATCACCACCTTTCAGCATGTATTTACAGAATGCAGCAATGCTATAAAAGATCAGGAAATTATGGTTGTATTTTCTCAGTCATTATCCTCTCTCTTTCTCTTATCATCTAACCTTTGGAATAGAGTGATGTGTTCACTTTCTGTCCCTCTCACTTTCCTTGTGCTTACTGCTGCTCCCAACAGTTCTTAATGTTTCTCCAGAGTTCCTTTCAACCCAAAGCTTCTGACATCAGTGGAAAGACCTGGAATGATTTCAGTGGGTTTTTGGTATGGCCCAATACTACTAAAATCAAGCAGATCTGCAATTCTGATCAAACCTTTTACAGTTC
Source organism: Pedionomus torquatus (assembly GCA_013398155.1). Classification (NCBI taxonomy): domain Eukaryota; kingdom Metazoa; phylum Chordata; class Aves; order Charadriiformes; family Pedionomidae; genus Pedionomus; species Pedionomus torquatus. The sequence continues at coordinate 589,305 of VZRU01015711.1, read as the reverse complement.
AATTGCCATGAAAATCTTTAGACATTAATGGATTCCAGAACCACAAAGTACTGACATCCTCATCTGAACAGTGTCATTTACTATGGAGGAAATCTCAGAAATTTAATGAATACAGGTTCCTGCTAACTTTAATTGTGTTCCTGTTATGTTACTGTTGGTACTATCAGGAATTTTGCTTGAAATATTCGTTGAAATATGTGTTGTTTCAGTTCAGTATTTTAATTTTCAACCTCCTTGCCCTCTAGTGGACAAACAAGCTCATTATTGTCAGAGCCTGACACATCTGGGACAGCGATTACCCATAAGTACGTTTTCTTCTTTATATGAAGTGGTGTATTCATGTAAAATAGGTCTTGGGTTGTGTTATTCTTTGGTTGGGATCTATTCAGTTTGTCTGTTTTGAGGTAGGAAAATATTACTTCCTGATGTTATTTGGTGTATGCTTGGTGTATGTATGGTGAATATTTTTAGGAGTATTTTGCTCAGTATCATAAAAAAAGATCCCGGCAGGACCACACTGAATCTTCCCATATTCTAAGGTTTTAATAATAAGTTTGAAAAGGCATATGTGTCTATTCATTCCACTATAAAATGACAAAAAGTATTTCCAGTGTTTGGCTTTTTATAGAATTAGTTGACATTTTCCATAATGTTTTTTCATAAATATTAAAAATACCCAAAGCTTTCCTGCTGGTAGAGAAAGTTGTTCCAACAGCAACCAACTGATTTTTAAAAAACTCTTCCCAGATAATGCTCTCACTAGATATTTTCTTAAAATCTAGCTTGACTGCCTTATTCTGAAGGGCAAATATGCTACAATTAATGATTCAGGACCCATGTCAATATTGTACAGTTGCATTGGAAAATTGAAGTAGCCAAAAAGAGGGTCAATGTCTTCATTCACTGATATTTCACAAGTTATTATGGCCTTGTTTTGTTTATGTTTTGCAATCTTTTAAACGAATGATAGCACTAACTCTCAAGGATAAATGGTTAATACCAGGAAAGAGAAATGTACATACCTAGTCCTCCTCCTGAAGTAAATAGGTGCTTCATCTCAACCGTTCCAAATACATAGGTAAAATACTTTTTCATGGGAAAAACAAGTAAGGCCACTGTATAGGTTCCTGATAGTGGGAACCTGCATATAAAACCAGTTTTGGACTCTCTGGAGTACTTTCCACTTCTACTTCAAACTTTCAAAGGTAACAGCTGCTTAGAGCACGCAACATTTTTGCAAACAAGTCCAAAATCAGCATCAATATTTATAATAGCTAATGCATTTTATTTAGATGCTGCTTCTACAGAGATGATGTAAAAATTTCTCTTCCTTATTTTCTGTGGTGTTAAAGTTTTAAATTATTTATAGTAATTTATATAAAATGGATTCTTCTGTCAGCAACACCGATACAGCTCATTCAATTAATTTAGTGGGATAGCATCAAAATAAATGTAGGAAAACACTCCCTCCAGTTCAGACTTCCTCTCCCTAATTCTGCTATATCTTAATTTTTCCTAATGATTTTTGGCAGAAAAGGCAGGCAAATGATTGTGGTAATTTTGCATTGCTCTCTGTTTTGGAAGGGTATCCTCAGCATTGTGTCAATTTCTTGTTCTTCTTTCAAACAAGAAACATGTCTTTTAGCTAACATTTTAGAGTACAAAATGGAAAAAAAATGCAAATACTCAAAGAAATAATGCTTTTTAAAGGGGGTTGTGCTGTTTTGACATGTATGAAAATGCTCAATTGCTACTACATTCCAAGAGGATGTTTAGATTTAAATTACTTTGGTGTGCTTGACAGAGGTAGCTAAAAGTGAATAAGCATTACAATAAGCTATGGTGATTAACATTAAATTTGGATAGAAGAAAGTTGGATGCTTATCATGATAGGAAAAAGGTTAATATTTTAAAGTGAGGCTAAAGGTTGACAGGAGAAAAATTGAGTTAGTTTGCAAAAAAGAAATTTGTTTCTTTAAGTGAAAATTGGGGTCAAGAGGGCAGAGCTCTCTGCTTCAACATGAATGAAATAAATTAAATAATACCACCATAAAGCAGCAGTGTATAAGCTAATGATAAAATAGTACATGGTGGTTTTGAGAAAGATACTGTCTAAGCGCAAAAAAATCTGTAGAAATGCCATTTCAAATGGGTGGGTTTAAGGTTTGTTTTTATTTATTATTACCATTGTTTTCAAACAGAACAGCTTTTTTTTTTTTCAGCTGGAGGCTTTTACATTTATGCAGTACTGCTAATTATTAACAGAGTTGGTAATGCTGATGTCCAGAGAAAATGACAATTTTGATAATCTTATTCTTTCTACTAGAAATTTCTAGCACTTCAGATGGGTGCACTGTTTTGTGTAATTTCTTGACGTAACTGGTGTGTGATATTTCTCCATCTTAAATCAACAGGAATTGACTGCATGTCTTTGGTCAGCGTGTGGTAATTCCAGCGTATGTGAATAAAGATAAGACATTGCATCAGTTCATAACTAGTCATATGAAAATAGCAGATTTAGGAGATAAATCAATCAGTATCATTGCTTATCATCATGTCAGTTTATACCTTTGATAGGCAGAGCTGGACAGCTAGTTTACTGTCATCATTACCAGTATGGCTTACCTTTGTTTCTCTAATAATAAACATTTCTTTCCTCCTTTCTCTTTATCAACTTAATTAAATTTTAAAAATTAGAATTAAGATTCCTGAAATAATGAAGAAACCCACCCCCATGAACAGGGTTCTTATTTCCCACTCTCTGAAGGATATTTGCCATCTAGATAGTTTATGTATCAAAATACCATCAGGTTTTGCGACAGTACTTGCTTCTACTGTCCCATTTTTCAGATTTCGGAGATGGCTAGGGGATTGTAGGTTAACATATATGTATGTTTGTATCTGGGTTCCTTGAAGAAGTGCATTTGTATTTAGAATGCTCCCAGATGTTTCCATTTGTATGTGTACAGTACCCCAGTTTGGTTTGCAGTTTTTCCTCTCAAGGCTACAGTAGGTTTTGAGTAATGGTCAGCTCTGCTATGTATCCTGGTGCATAAGGTATGCAGGCTGAGTCCCTGATGAGGAGTTTTAGGCTTTGCTGGAAGGTTGAGGGTCACCACTTTTGCTGGCAGTGGCAATGGATGCTGTATCCAGTCTCAACATATTTTTTCTTTCTCACAGCTCTAACCATAGTATTTAAGTTGTGAAAGAGATGATTCCTTCTCTCTTCCCAAGAAAGTAAGATGATGCTTAATTGAATATCTAATATCTCAAAACGGAAAAAAAGATATTGGATTAGTCTTCAGATTAAAAAACCAAAAAGTGTCTTGCATGTTTGGGCGATCTCATCCATACAGAAACATCAGGGTGGGTGGCTTTAGTCAGTGTATATTTGGCAGCTGAATCTAGATATTACCCTTCCGTCTGGGGTCATAGTTTGTTTTAAAATGGTTATGTATGAATTTTCTCTAAATTGTAGCAGAGGGTCATGAATTAGTGTCTAAATGTGGGCTTGACAAGATTATTATAGTCTCTATTTCATGCCAGAAACAAAGATGAATAGAGATAGCAAGCTTTTAAAGAGACTTTCTGACATCTATAATGTCAGCAGAGAGTGAATGAATGGCAGGATGCAAGAACAAATCCTCATTTTTTTTGTGATTTTAGGATTAGATGGACCTACACTCATTCATAATTTCTTCCTAAAATAATTACTAAGTGCTACATGAACCAGTGATTTTCCAAACCAGTTACCTTCCAAATCATGCAAATTGTCTACTAAGATATACATATTAAGATACATACACTAGAAGATAAGGATACTTTGATTTGCATTTAGACGTAAATAAGATACACTTAGTTAATGCTTTGCACTTTCATTTTAGGTGAATGTGTATTTTTAAGTAATTTTGTTTGTGTCTAGACCTAATTGTTTTAATGCTTGTTGGGATAACTACTTTTTTGATTCTTTAAATAATAATTTTCAGCCTCGCTTTCTGTGGTTTTTCTGTTTATTAGATTTCTGGAACAGAGATCTGCATTAGCAATTTTTGATTATTAAATTTCTGGAGTGGAGATCAGTGATGGCAATTTTTGAATGGGAAAGATAGGATGCCTACCAGTATACTAGTACTGTTTCAGTATAGCCCATTTGAAGATACATGTTCAAGATTTTCCTTTTCGTTTATTCATAGTCTGTGTGTAAATAGGAAAGAATCACCAATGCAAAGGTCATGGACTCTAATACTTTTTTTTTTTTTAATCATTATTGTTGTATGTGAATATACAAACAGCCCCACTGTTGTACTTTGGCAGCTTTTGCCCAAATAATATGAACGCTAGAGTGATGGCCATGAGAAGGTGTAATATTCAATGAAACCAGCATCTTTGAAATAGTGAAAGCACATATCATTTGTCATACATAAGTTTATCTCCACCAATGGGTATTTTTATATCTATATATGTGTGGGCAAGGAATATATATACAGAACAATAAATGCAGCAAAAGAGCATCCAGGTACCACAAATACTGCCTCATTTTCACTTATTCTGTAGCAGCTGGCATTAATGTTTTTATTGGTCTTCTTTTTGTTAAAGGAAAGACAGAAACAGTTCCACTAATAGAAACCGGCATGTAGTGCTAGTAGCTTTTAAAAATGGGGTTTGGGTTTTCTTTCCCCACTAAAAGGTATGTAATTGAAAAAAAAAGCATTGTTTCTATCCTAAT
>VZRU01015711.1:499285-584506 GCA_013398155.1 Pedionomus torquatus | reverse complement strand
TTTTTTTTTTTTTTTTTTTTTTCCTTTCCTTGAGCCCATCCTGTCAGGCTGCAAGCGTGAAAGTTATTTTCTGGTGGTGTGATTAGATTGGGGCTGAACTCTCCAGCTGGCAGGCCTGTCTGTGACTGGCGGCGGCCTGTCCCCAGTGCTTGTCATCTCCTGACATGCCTGACAGGATGGGGACAGCAGCCCCAGACAGGTTCATTAGATGGTGTTTTCTACAGCTGGGCTAAAAATAATAAAAAAAAATAATAATAAAGTAAAAAAAGAAAAAAAAAAAAAAAAAGGGCCACGCTCTGTCAAGGCCCAAGCTGTAGGGGCCCTTCTTGTTGGTTTAAACCAGGGCCTTGTTTTGACAAATTCTGATCTGTGCGGTTTTTAGATTTTCTGACACATTTTTGTTTTCTTCCCCTTTGGCCTGCGCTCTTTGCACTCTGCCTTGTTGCTGCTTCAAAATCCTAACACCGCCTTCCCAGGAGAGCGGGGAGGATGCTTGCGGAGGGCTTGGAAGAAAAATAGAGCACTACAGTGAAACAGCAATAAGTGTTCATTTCCATGGTGATCAGCCCAATGGCACAAAAAACAACCTTGGGACTCTCAATAAGCCAATTACAAGAAAGGTTAAGAGTTTTATAGTGCCAGAAACATGCCATCTACATGAGAAAATAGTATCATTACTAGCAATCTAGGCTGTTAAATACATTGCTGTCTGGTGCTGCCAGAAACGTAAGCTGTTTATATTATTTGGGATTTTTTTGGAAGCTGCCAGAGTTTTCTGGTGGTATTGTCAGGCTTTGATGCAGTATATCAAAAATCTAGATGATTATAGATTATGAAACAGTTTAAACCAGTAATAAAGCCATTTGAAAACATTAAGCACGTTGAATGACATGAGGTTAACTAAATGGTTCAAACTCTGAGTTTCTTACAGATTTGTATCAGATCTTCGCTTTAGATTTTTATCAGAAAGACAAAGGGGTTGTACATTGTATACAATATCTTATATTTTTGAAAAGAAAAAAACACAATATACCTAATTTTTTTCTATTGCAATAGTACCTATTGAGTCCTTTAATTTATGGGCTCATGACTGCAGTTTGACTCCAGGGATACCTGCTGTTTTTCTTAGGGACTGTCACTTGATTCTGTGCATTTTAGGTAGCTATAACATGCTGGTGTGTAAAACAGTTCTCATGCTACTGGGAAAGAAAGCAAAATGTTTACTATTTTGCTTACTTTGCCCCTTTGCTTAGGAGTGCAGAGAGCATTAGAGCCTTTTGTGTTTTCTGCATTGCTGCTTGCAGTGTAAGCCCTGTGGCTGGAAAGCAAGCCCTTCATTCACAGAAATCCTACCACTTACCTTTCCTTTGTATTGTTAGTTTCTGCTGCTTTAGTTCATGGTCTCTATGACAACTGTTTAAATTGGGATGGGCAACTGTCAGCTGGAGTATTACTGAAAGAAAAGTGTTAGTGAGCACACAGTTCCATAGATAGAGCATTTCAATATAATCCAATTTTAATTGAGCTCCAGAGACTTTGATGTGCTGCCGAAGGTTGGGAGAGAGCTATTCCAGGGAGAAATTAAAGCAGCCCAGCAAGGCTTCACTACTCCAGACTGTCACCATCTTAAATAAGCATTAGCATCAGACTTAACCTTCCCCTATGAAACATCTCACTTTTTTTTTTTTCCCCAGCTTTTTTTTTTTTTTTTTTGGCAATACGCATAAAGGCAAAGACACTTTCATCTTTTTATATACATTTCTATATTCCCTTGATTAAGTTTGAAAAGCATGTACTGGACCTGAGACACATCTGAGGCTGTCTATTGGACCTTGCATTGCAGTTCATAGAAAGAAATAGAAGCTGACTGAGGATTAGTTTGCTACAGTCAAATGGCAGGTGTTGGATTTTCTCTCTCAGACTGCTCTAAAAGTAACCTGTCCTTGTGCTAAAAAGTTGAGTGGGGACTTATTTTAGCTTGGTTTCATCATTAATTCCCTTCAATGCAAAGCTTCTAAAATTAAAGAATTTCATATTAATAAAGCAAAACCGAGGATCATTGTATATTTTTCAGTATTCCAATATGCATTGGGCAGTATTGCATGTTACAGAGCTAAGAAGCATTTGAAAATGAGTGATTTTCCTGGCTTTTAATTTCTTTTTTTTTTTTTTTTTTTTCTTTATATCTGACTTACTTTGGCTTTCAAAGAAATAAAAGCAAATTTGCAAGATGGTGAGCTCTCTTTCTGGATGCTCAGTATTCTGAGCTCCCACTCCAAACAGTAGGAGTTGGGATACTCAGCTGCAAAGAAAAGATGTATCTTGCAAAATTGAGTCTGTCAATAGAGATAGAGATAGACTAGAGATAGACTATTACGTAGCATGCCTGTATTCTTTAGAAGGAGTGTGATATGCATCAAATCCGGACTTAATGGCAGTAGGAATGGAACCAATCACAGTACAGGCAGTAATCTGTCTGTACAAGTTAATAGGGTTTATTGTCTACTAAAGCAATTAGCCTATTACCCACATAAAAGAAAGGTAAGAATCCAGTGTAATAGGAGAATTTGAATAGTTGGCTGTTGTAATCTATTAAAAAAAAAAAGTGGAAATATCAAATCTCTTTGTAAAGCTTGTGGTAAATTCCTTTTTTTTTTTTTTTTTTAGTTTAACAAATAGTAAGAATAAATTAATTGAGGCTTTATGAAGGAACCCTCTTTGACTGGGATTGGCACACTTTTTCATAGTCACATAGTACCCTGAAGTCCATAAAATCTAAATACCTTCTGTGGTGGAGCAGCTTGTAGTGGATAAAAACAGAGGCACATTCACACAAAGTATCTCTACATGCTGACAGGTGTTGCAGTAATTTCATACTGGGAACCTGGAGTTCACCACAGGAAAGCCTGTATGCCCAAATTTATGACATACAGGTTTGCAATCCAGTTAGCTTGAAATCCAAAGAGGAGGGAACTGTACATTTAATCTGTTATAATGCTTCTTCCCCTGACTATTGCAGACATCAGAAGACTATATGTGTGCCTCAGAATCCATTTTTGGTAGCCAACTGAGCAGGATTTTAGTATTCTTCCTATTTTTCATGAGAATTCTTTCTACAGGATTAGACTCTCCAAAAAGTTGCACTTACCTGTCATTTTGACCTTTACATTGTTCAAATTAAACAAGCTGATACTGAACTATATGAAAGTACACCTAGAATATACAGAATGAGCATATGAAAAATACTGTGTAAATGTGGCTGCAGTTACTGAAATAAATATAAAATATATAGTTTCTATGAGCAGTTTATATTGGATACATGCTCATTTTTGCAGTTTTATTTTGTTTTGTGCAGGTTTATTTTTCAGTATCTGATAAAAAAAAGTGTTCCTTAAAGAAAGTATAGAATGCATAGGTACTTTTTCTTTAATACTAAAGCAAAAGAAGTGGGATGAAATGTAAACTAATTAAATGATGATTTAGTTATAGCAGGCAGTTTGCAAGCACTCCAAGTTAAAATTCTCAGAAGAAACATTGCTGCTTTTTCCTTGCACAGACTTAGTGATATGAGATAATGTTCCATATATAATAATACAAAGTGTAGTAGAATTTTGGTTGCTTTTGAAGCTATGGAAAAGACTTTTCCCAGTGCTATAATTCCTTATCTTCTCCAGCAGTACAAAAGAAACTCATCTTAAGATCATCTTAAGTGGGTTAATAAAGAATCAGTTGGGATGGCAATATATGAGGAAGATGAAGATATTTTGATATACATTCACCAAAGTTTACAGGCAATGTAATTGTTCTTCGGGGACATTAGAAATTGACATAACGTAGAGTAGCCCTAAATCTATTCTAAATTCCAACACCAAGTGAACTGGCTTCCAGGAATCACTAGTGCTCCAGACCCAACATTGCATGTGGTCGCTGTAGAATTTTGCATTTTTTGAGGATTATGCTTGTCTGTTACAAACTGAAATACAGAATGCTTGGGGATGGTGAGTGTTGTAGATGTATAATATTTTATCATTTTATAAATCCATATATTTCTTTTTGCTTATAAAAAAAAAAGTTTAAAGTTGTTGCTAAAAATTCAGCAGTTGAAATTACTCCAATTATATTCTCAAATGTCAGGATTAATGAAACAACTTTTACATATGAAGTTAACACGAAATTATTACTGGTTTACAATTAATGTTATATAGTAAGAGATATTAGGAACAGAAACTTAAAAAAATTAAGCTCCATAGTAAAAAAAAAAAAATTGTCTTTTAATTACTTTTATAGATCTTAGATCTTACACATTCTGCACTGAATAAATCAAATGTGAAACTATTAAAATCAAAGATCTTCTGTATGACATTGAGTTCACATCTATAAAAAGAGGAACATAAACCTATCTTTCTACCTGTCATTTTGTAGGAAATGGATAATGTTTAACAATACTCAGTATTTACACTTTCCTTAAGACTAATGGTAGTGCCTTCAGTTATTATAATGTTAAGGATTTTCATCGTGGTACATTTGAGTCTTTAGATGTTTTTTGTTGCATTGCACTTTTGAGTGAATATCTTGGTATGCAAATTCTGGAAAAAAAAAAAAAAAAAGAGACCCTGAGGATTTAATGATGGCTTTATTTTTGGGAAGGAACACATTGCATACTTATGGACACCATGTATGTTATATTCTTTAAGCTATTCCTCATTTTTTTTTCTTTTTCTGAGTCCTAAAACTTGATTGAGTCACTTGCCATAGTGCAAGTGAAACTCTAATACACATGAGGATGAGATAAGCACCAGAAGACACAATTTTAGAATGTAGAAGAATGTGAGTTTCTTCTAGACCTTTCCAATAAATGGTCAACACACTCTCCCAGAATGCAGGGAGTCTTGGTTCACTTCTTTCCTATCTTTGAAAGGAGAAATTTGCCTTGTATGTTGGCAAAATATGACCAGCACACAATGCTTGCAGAAACATGATCAGTGAGCTTCTCTTTCCATTGCTTCATCAGTCGTACGTGTGCAGGAGCTTGCCAGGAGTTGCTGGCCACTGCCTTGCCTTGGAGCAGCACACAGCTGAGGCAGTGAGTGCAGCTCACTCAGGCACTGCTCCCCCCTGGACCAGTGAGGAGCACTTGCCCAGCTACGGACTTCTCATTGAGAGCACAGTGGTGAGGTGAACGCTTAACATTCTCATGTCAGGCAACAAAGAGCTTGTTTGCTTTCATGCTGGTGTTTGAATCTAGTTCTACAGCTCTTTTTTACCTACGACTCTCACAAATCCTGTCAAATCCACCCATATTTCAGTTTTAATAAAACCTCATTTTTTCTGTCAAGTAACTATGTAATGAATAAATGTCCAGCTTTGGTTTCAGGTTAGAGACATTTATCAACACTGTGTTCTCCCTGGATTTATGACCATTACAAATCTTTTCTTTCCATTGCTTTACTTTTGTCAAGGAGGTCCAGAATGAACCATTTAACAGAAAAACAAGTGCTCCATTTTTAGTCCTGAAAAATGTTCTACATTCTTCCTCAGATCATACCAATTTTATGGCTTGTCCACTCAATAGAAAATGCAATTTGTGCAGTTATAATCAAAAAAATTTGATTGCATTTCACTGAATGTGGTGCTCAGAGCAGTTTAAGTACTGAGATGGCCACCAGCCTGTTTGGATTAATCTCTAATCATGAGATGTAGAGTGAGAACGGGAACGGCAGTTCTGTTAAGATTTCTCGCTAGATTTGAGTATGATATCCTGTTGTTACCAAAGTCACCACAAAATCATCTTAAACCTTGTGAGGCAACAGGCATAATCTAATTCAATCCTGTTGCTAACCAGAACTAATTGAGCTTCTCTGCTTTGGATTTTGCCCCAATATTTGTTTCCTCAACCTCTGTGTTTTGAGTTGGGCTGTGCCATAATACGGCATGGCTCTCTGTGGCACTAGAATATCTTTGTCTTCAGCTTCTCCACATATTCTGCTGCTCTAGCTGGCACTGTCAGCTTTATTCCCACTTTTAGAATCCTTAAATCAGCTTCTGCTCAGAATGGTAATTGTTGGAATTCAAATTGTTTTGGAGTAGAGCCTAAAAAAGGCCTCTGCCTACCTTTTCTAAGGTGGTATTATCTAAATCTGCTACCTCTTCCTGATGCCATTCTTACCAAGAACTTCAGTCTATTGATGATCTGTTTGCACATTGCATAGAAAGGAAGGATGCAGATGTGTAACACCCATAAAATGGATGATAAACAAATATTATTCAAAATTCTGTTTTCACAAAGATAATATTTTCCCATGTCAGTGTTATGGTTTGAGAAAACCCGTAACAATTTATTGTCATTCAGACAATTATTCACCAAAGACAAATATATCACCCAAAGACCACTCCCCACCCAGGAAAAGGGGATGAGGGAATGCAAGGAAACATGACATGTAAATAGATTTAATAGGATAAGACTAAATAATTAACAATAATACTAATGAACCAGTATTAATCCCAATACTGATACAAGATGTACAAGAATTCTGCTCAGCCAATTCTATCAGCTGGCAGCTGTGCACTCCCAGCAGTGGACAGCAAATGTCGGACACTGAGAGTGCAACGGCTTCAGGAGGAAAGGAAGGCCTCAGGGGTCCAGCACAAGAGCAAGGAGTTGTCTGGACCATCGTAATCAAGGGAGAGCCCACTACGCAGCAAACTTCTCTAATTTATGTTGAATGTGACATTCATGGTATGAATTAATCCTGTTGGCCAGCTTGGGTCAAATGCCCAGGCCTTGCTCCTCCTCATTCCTGTACCTGGCAAGGGTTGAAAACACTGAGACCTTGAATCTCACAGAGCTTGGGTGGCCATAAAGTAAATATTTTCATCAATTCAGATGCTAGAGTCTGCTAAAAGTGTAGTTTTCCTCTGCATTAGAAGAAAAGCTAGTCCTGTGTCTCTCGACCCAGGACAGTCAGTAGCAACTAGTCTTGCCTTAAAAATTATGCATCCATGTTTCACAAAAGCAGAGGAGTTAGATAATGTATTTAGAGTACCTAGAATATTCTCCTTGGATTATTTTGATCCGTTTGCCAACATTTAGCAGTAGTGCTTCCATATCTAGGAGCAGGTTTGTGTTGGTTTTTTTTTTTCACTCTCATAACCTTACTGCCACTGCTTCTCAAGAAATCCCCATATTCTTTCCATTATTTTCCTCAAACACAAAATAATAACATGCTAAACCATTTTACCAATGGAAAGGGGAAAATGGTCTGAAAATGGACCAACTTCAAGTAATTTTTCAGATGACTGAAAATTAATGTGGGAATAAGCACGTCAGTTACTGTCAGCTGAGTGGGCATTGGATGGATGCTGAAGCGGTATGCTGACCAGAGAAATCAAATTTAGAAAAGGTTGGGGTGAACAGAACCTCATGTTTCAAGAAAAGGGGCCTCTTGAAAGCTTAAAACAACATTGGAAGTAGAAGTATAAGCTGAGAAAATTTGGCAAGGAAGTAAAGCCCAAAACCACAAAAATAATATCTGCATTTTTTTGGATCCCTGAAGAGGAGAAGAAAAATGAAACAGGAGTGCCAAGATTTATTTAAAAAAAAAGTTCCAAAAATATTTTTAAAAATTATTTGAATGGAGAAATTATAATGTCACATAATGCTCAGCTCATTCTGCAGATCATCATTATCACAAGAGCTACTTGGAGGAAAGCTTTTAAGGCTTACAAATAAAGAAACCTTTTACACAGAAGCATGTTATCAGGAAGGAGAAAAGAAACCATAATGTAAAGAGAAACTGAGAACATTTTGGTAGACCAAAGTGTACAAAGAAAAAGTGAAAGAACGAAAGAAAAATTAAATGAAAGAAAAAACGTGGTATTTTTGTGAGACTTTAGAAGTTTTTACCCTTACGTGACTGTGGAAATTGAGGCAGAGATGATGTTCTTAAAGTGGGTTAAATGTATAAAAAAAAAAGAATACAGCAGTAGGATTTTAAATTAATTTGAATTGTCCTTCCTGTCTATTAATATTCTTTGTTTTCCATTTCAGAAAAGCAAAATACAAAGTGTTTCATTATTTAAGCTTACCTGATGTTAAAATTTCTTAATAAATGTTTTCTTTACACGTTTATGTATTTTGACATAATGTATGCCTTGTTATAGTGTATACATATTTTTCCTGCTAAATCCGAAAGTTGACCGTATTCAGTGCTTCATAAAACATTTTGAAATTATATGCTGCTTACTCAATATGGTATTTCATAAACTCCAAGAGTCTGGTTCCATGCCCTTGATGTCTGTCATTTCAATCTGTATTTAGAATACATGAAGCAATCATGCAGTCTGCCATGTACTTGTAGTGAGCTCCATGTTGTTAGGTGGTTCTGGAGAAGAAAGTTCGCTGTATGAGTATGGGAGCCATTTGTTTTTTTTAACTTACGGAGATCTGCATTCAGAATTTCACATTTCTTTGAAGCAAATGGTGATACCTAGCAAACACTTGCAAAAGGGAGATCCAAATCCCTGAAAAGAGATAATGATTTTCAGTAGTATACAATGATGCTGAACTATTTTATGAATACCTATTGTGTAACTGGGTCAGGTGGATAAGCACACTTTTGTAGCTGGCTCTAGACAGCTCTATTCATTGTGATTTGTTTTTGTNTATTTCCTAATATCTAGCCTGAACTTCCCCTGGCGCAACTTGAAGCCATTACCCCTTGTCCTATCATCTGTAACTTTCAGGTAGTTGTAGAGAGTGATAAGGTCTCCCCTCAGTCTCCTCTTCCTCAGACTGAACAACCCCAGCTCCCTCAGCCTCTCCTCAAGTATGGAGTGAAGTACTCCATGTTTTACTGGCAGGCATCTTCTCTTTAAATGCTGAGGTTGTAGTAGTGGAAGCATCCTGTAAGACACTGATGTAGGGGATGTACCAGATAAGTTTCATGAATTGTGTGGTTATCAGGCTGTTATGAAATGGTTAATATGAAATCATGTGCTGCTTTGTGACTGAAACATATCATTGCTTGCTATTTCAAATATAACTATAAAAGGTAGTAACTTTCCCCACAATTATGATTTTTTTTCTTCCCTTCCTTTATATTTTGTGCCTATTCATATACAAAAGAGATGAATTGACAACAAATTTAGATTTTAGCTTGTTCATTGTGGGCCTCTTAGTTAATTTTATACAGAAAGCAGGAAAAACAGTTTCACCAGACAATAGTGATGCAAAAGAACCAAGCAGAACCTTTCAGACTGTTCATACCCATCACAACTGTGTTTGGCTACTTTCAGGAGAATAGGGTCAGGCTAACAGAAATTTTTCTTTTCTTTTCTTTTCTTTTCTTTTCTTTTCTTTTCTTTTCTTTTCTTTTCTTTTCTTTTCTTTTCTTTTCGTTTACAACATAATTTAATTGTAAAAAACACTTTCTCAACCTTAGGGAATATTAAATATTCATTTGACAAGGATGGATGAGGCAGCTTCAGGGAGTTTCTCTTCTCTCCTTGGCAACTGTAGTCACAGAAAAGTCTGTCGTGAGAAACTGTATACAAGCTCCTGACCTGGAAATCTGGAACATCAAGGTTATTTTACTTTTGTTCATTTTGGTAACATTGATGTGAGGACGGCAGTGTAACTGAAATGAACCAAGATTGCTTCTTCCTGTCTTTTGTTTAAGGTTGGGACACATGAGGTAGACTCATAGTTGGCTTTTGCAGGTAATCCATCTTTCAAAAGTTGATGATGGTGAATAAAGAAAGTAATACAAACAAAAATCCTATTCGAACTGAATGACCATTATATATGAGGATGGCAAGTGCCTGTTTTGTATTGGAAGAAACATGACTTTACAAACTTAGTAAAAAAAACCCAAGACAAACAAGGGATAGTAAAGTCAGTGCATAAATAAAACAAAAATGTATCTATAATTGCCCACGTTGAGGAAGACGTGCTGAATTTTGTGAAAACTGAAGCACTGGATACATCATTCAGAGAAGTTAAAGCACAGGAAAATAGAGAGACTTAAAACAATTTTTAGGGTTAATGTACTGCTGGAGGGGAAGATTGTGTATATACAATACAGTGCTTTTAGGCATATGTCTCCAAATCTTTGAATCAAATAAAAAGATGAAGGGTTGCTTTGGGTTGGGCTACAAGGATGCAATAGCATTCCACTAGACCTTACTCAGTCAAGAGAAATCTGTTCAAATGCAAAGTGAATAGTTTTTGCAATGTAAAAGGTTGAATTTGAAGAAGTAAGAGGGGTAAACTCAGAAGGAGGAAAAAGGATAAATTCATAGAAGTTTCTCGCATCTCTAGAGGAAAAAAAAAAAGATGAAATAAGTACCACATGGCAAAGACAATAGCCTGTGTTGCCAGGTAACAGAGCCATCTAAAGATAGATGGGATTTTAATGGATAAACTAAGGACATGCCAGACATCTTTTCTTTAATGTTCTAACTAAAATACCAGTGTCCAGGACAAAGACAGTAGTAGCTACACTTAAGGACTGGTTAAAACTGTCTTTATAAAATGAAGAAGTATCTTCAGTACCAAAATTCAATATTTTCAAAGCCCTTCTGGCCATTGATAAAGTAAAAAAAAATGCATTTAATTTCAGGAAATGACCATTTTATTCAGAAAGGATGACTCTGAGGATCATTTTGCAGACTTTGAAAAAAATAATGTACAGGAACTTTGAAATGTATCTGTGGAATGCATCAAAAAAATTACCCAGTGCTACTATACATGAGTATAAGGCAACCATGTCCCTTACTGCTGTTGTTATTAGACATATTAGGACAAAAGCTAAAGAATAATGAAGAAAATCAGGGAGTGAGTGCTTTGGAAATATTAAAAACAAAATAAAACGCAAACCCAACAACAAAGTTATATTACATATTAGTGTATATATACATTTTGCAATAGATCTAGACAAAGCTTGGCAAATGTTACAAGTACCAATCGATGCTTTTCATTGGGGAATTGAGTTAGAATTAAAATACCCTGAACCAGAAACCTGCTTCCAAAAGACAAATGATGAATTCCCATTGAAAACAGTAGATTAAATTCATATACATAGGCAGTAATGAATCACCAAAAAAGGCTGTTTAAAAAGAAAAAAAAAAAAAAGTATTAAGCATTAAGCAACAATTCTTTGCAACTTTTTCAACAGGTTGGAGAAGTGAATATTCTTACTATAAAGTTAGGGACTAAGAATAGATAGGACTTGTGTAGGATACTTTCGTTTATTTCTTTATAGCAACTGATTTTGTGATTATTTCAGTTGCAGAAACAAAAATAAAAGGACCAGAACATCCTTTTGTAGTGCTGTGTCTGGTACTATGAGATACCAAAAGTGGTACAAAGCAGCAAAAATAAGCCTTAATACTGAAGTGTTTCTCCTGTGAAGATAATCTATCAGGGATTCTAGCAGAACATAAACCAATATTTCTGCTCTTCTAGTTAATACAGTACTTCAGAATTCCAGCTGTTAGTTAACAACTAGTTCATTGTCAAGAATTACTGAAGTAGTTATATGATTAAAAATGTCTTGACTCTTAATAAAAAAAAAAGGGAGAGATCTTGATTACATCATGAAGCCTTCATATTTGAGTCAAGTAAGAGAGCACTTCAGTAAGGGTTCTGCTTCTCTTCTGTAGAGCATCTGAACATCCTAAACTACTTTATTAGTCTAATCTAAGTAAGAGTCATCAATAGGTGATACTCTATATTACAGAACCCTGTGATTTAGAGACTTCTCATTCCCACTGTTTGGATAACAGCTTCATCTTACTGCAATGGGTCCTAGGAAACTTTTATTCTTGATCACAGAATCATAGAATGTTTAGAGTTGGAAGGGACCTCAGAGATCATGTGGCCAGTGGACCAGTTGTATTTCTGAGTAAATGAAAGGGTTTTACAAGGAGGAATAAGCTTTAAAATAAAAAATAATTGCAGCTGATACTAAAAATTAAAAGCATGCTAAATTCATGTGTAGACATGGATAGTTGACTGGTTGGCTTTTGTTAAAATCAGTTTATTTGGGACCAATCTAGAATTCAGTGCTTAGTCGTGTTTCAACCATTAAGACATGCCTAGAACAAAAAATCTTCAGACGACTGTTTTTAGGAGAATAACTCATAAAGCTATTCAAATTAAGGAGCAGTGATTTTAAATACAAAAGCCAGCAAAACATTGGATGGAGCACATGGTAATTTCAGCTTCATATAACTAAGTAACATAATTTGAGTACCTTTTGGTGAACAAAGTGGTTATTTCTATGTCTTTATAATGAAGTATACAATATATGCAGTCTGTAAAAAATGTAGAATAGCCAGGTCCTCACTCATGTGATACAAGAAAGTGAAATGCTAAAAATCTTCCTAGAAGAAAAAAAAAAGTGTAAACTTTGAATCCTGTAAAAGGATTCAAATGCAAATAAATTGCTTTATTTTGCCTCTTAGAACAACAAGAAGAAAGAATCATGCAACAATATCAGTAATTTCTACTGTAAACTTCAGATACCTAATATGGAAGGTTTAATGTATCACTTGAAAAGAGTGTTAGATGAATGTTAAGGAGGATGACGAAAATGGGTAGTGTATCCTGGACAGGAAAACAGTACAACAAAGATACTGAAATAATTGAGATAATTTGATATCAACATGATAATCTGGTATATGTAGGACTAATAGACAGTTAAGTAGAGTGTAATTGAGGACAATAATTGAATTATAAACTCCTTCCTTTCCTCTGATTTCCTATCCTTTCTGCTGCTTTACTGGAGTGCCATCTAAGTCTATCTATAAGTCATTCATTTCATAGTAAGGAGTATGTACCTCTGTGAAGTTACGATTGCTTTATACTTGAGTAAGAAGAGGAGGAAGAAAAAGGCAACCAGTATATGGTCAGTATAGAATCTGCTTTTAGTGGTGATCTTTAGAAACTAAGCTATGGTATATACCACATTGTTACTGTATTACTATGAATCATGTAAAATGTTAATACACAGGATACAGTCAGTATTAAGCTTTTATCTTTAGAAAAAAAAAATAGACAAGTGGAAACATTTTTGAAACAAAAAGTGAATTCCTGAAGGAAGTGTTTTGTCAAGGAACTAATTCCTTGGCAAAAATGCTGGCTACTGTATATCTGGTTACAGCTATATGCATTTTAAATTCCTCTCTCTGGGAGACTGTTCTCATGTTTTAAACTTGAGTGTTTTCCTCCCTGTTTCCTTTCTGTATCTTAAGAACCTGTACATTTACAAAAAACCATGTATCAGCTGCAGAACACAGCCAAAGAAGGTGGGTACTGAAATCTTCTCAGTTATTGTTCTTAGCCATCCGAATCACGATACCAGCTGTATCCTAGCATCTGATCTCAATGAAAGACTGAAAAATTTTTTACTTTTTTTTTTTTTAACTTATCAAAGAGAAAGCTAAGCAGTAACTGGATCACGGTCTGTAATTACCAACACAAGGAAAAGTTATCCCATACTAGAAGACTCTAATCTCAGAGACAAAGGTGTCACGAGATATAGTGGCTAGAAGCTGAAATCAGCAGAGTTCAAAGTGAAAATAAGGTGCAGATTTTTAACCATTTCAAGAATTTATCATATGAGGTAGGAATTCCACAGCTGGCCTGTGACTGAATGGAAAGAGCATTTAGTCTCTTGTGTGTTTTTGGGGACCCTCCAGAGGAATCGAGACCCTTCTCCAAGGCTGTGCTTAGTTAGTGTGGAGAGCTGAGGTGAATGAAAAAGTGCCATCAACCACACTGTTGGTCTAAGTCTTGTCTGTGAAAGACCATGAAGACAATACAGGAGGATCACTGTGTTCTTCTCTCCATTTTTCCATCAAGTGTTAGCAGAGCTAACACTTCAATGCTTTTCAGTGTGCTCAAGCACATTTGTTTTGTGGCTGTTGTTACCATCATCTCTGAAATAGACTCATCGTGGTTATAAGAAAAAAGTTCCGGAGACAAAATTAACAAAAATCCATGGAGCTCTTTTAACACGCATTGTACAAACTTAAATTAGCTTTTTCGCATATGAAGACATGTTACTGACTTGAAGCTGCATGAGTGAAAAAACTGAAGGAATACAATTTCCATTACCTCAAGCCTGAAGGATCGTTGACAGCAGCAACATATGGTCTCCCTAAGATTTCCCTATTGAGAAGATGGGGGAGGTCATGATTACAGAAAGCAAAGGCCTCAACTGAGCAAGTAAAGCACTGCAAGCTGGTATACCAGCATTTTCTGTGTACCTAATAAAGAACAGAGAAATTAAATCTTTCCAGTCTGAAATCTTTTTTGTATTTCCCTTTAGTGAAGGTGTTCATTGTGTTAGTTTCTCTATGACTGCAGCTCTCTTGGTAACTGCAGCCTAGGGGAAGGCACAGCTGACAGAGCCTGGGAAATGCAGTTGTGTGTAGTGAAAGGAAGGTCCTCATCCCAAACTCCATGTAGAATGAAGTGTCAGAGTCTCAGCTTTGGGCAGAACCCACCTGAGAAGAGGTAATAGACTGAAGGCAGCATTTCAGTTGATGAAAAAGATTGGAAAAGGGTTATTCTACAATGCTTGTTAGTGCTGTAAAGGTTAATTCGCAAATGAGATAAGTTAATAAAGCTGATACCTAGTTAAATTGTGTCTTTTTTTTGTCCGTTTTCCTGAACAGTGAAATAAGAATGAAAAAGATATTTTTGCTTTTAATATGTAGTCTCAGACCAACACCTTCAACTAAGAAACTGACAAATTGAAAAAGCAATGCTTTTAATGACTTTGTTTTAAAATATTTTCACATTAATTTTAAAATGCAGAAATACTACTTGTTACATTTTGTTCATGGTTTGGTGTATTAGGTGTACTTAACTTTAGAAAAAACATTGTGTCAATATATTGTTTTAACTACTTTCTGTATTTATTGATGGAATGGAGGGAATTCTGTTTTATGACCCTAAGGGGATGTGAATAGCAAGTTATATTATTTTGGTTGTGCTCTGCACAAGATAGCCTCAGAAGTAAATCTGTTATCTGATACATAACTGACAACTGTCATGCACACTGTTGGAAGAAAATACATAACTGCAACTGTGTCCCTTACCATGTGCTTAATTGTAGAGTTTGGGGGCTTTTGAGGAAAATATGTTGATGTGACCCATGAGACAGAGATCTTTGGGGTGTCAAGTTTTGGTACATACTTACATTCTTACAACAGCAATACTTCATTGCATTTTTAAAAAACGTTTTTGTTAATGTTTTAACTGATGGATTTTAAGTCTTAAAGAGATACAACTAACTTTACTGAACTTCATAGATGGGTGAAATTTATTATGTTCTTACACAATATTTTAATGAAAAACTCCTACTAATAACTCACTTTGACTTTCTTTAAAGGTCCTTGCCTATACAGAAGGCCTTCATGGAAAATGGATGTTCAGTGAAATTCGGGCAGTTTTTTCAAGACGGTATCTTCTCCAGAACACAGCCTTGGAAGTGTTTATGGCAAACAGAAGTATGTCTTTGTTTATTTTTGCATAAAAATATGATAGTAGTTATTTTATGTTTTATCTGTTAATCTCAGAATTTTAATTCCTTGCTTTCTTTGATAAAGTGCTTATGTTTGTGTTCAATAATGCTTACTGTTGCATGTATTCATTGCATTTTGTATTAAAATCAATCACATAAATCAATCTCAACGCTTTCTGTGCAGCAGTGAGATTTATTTATAAGAACAAGTTACTGCAATTGCTAAATTCTTCAAATATTTTATTGGAATTTGCTTCTTCTATGACTCCTGTCTATGACTTCTGTCACTCCTGTCTTCCATTTTCTGTAAATATTTTAGTGAAATGCCTAAAAATATATTTCCTTTTCTAATTATCAATTGAGTTAGACCAAAAAGGACCAGGTCAATAAATGGATCCCCTGTTTCCTGTGTGCCACTCTGAATTGGAGCTGAGTGGTTGGTGAGGTGTGTTAGTAGTCTTTTGCTCTGAGAAGCTCCAATATAAATTTTTGTTTCAACTGGAGAGTGAATGAAACAATTTCTGGTACCGTGTCTTCTAATGGACCAATTAAAAGACCAAATGACATGCCAACTACTGAACAGCTTCCCAGCCTGATGAGAGGTTATATGGGTTAACGGCAATCTGCAGGTCCTCCAAACTGTACTTCACTCAGGTATTCTGCAAAATGGAAGAGTTAGTACCAAAACATTAACCAGTTAATGTTCCATAGGTATGAAGTATGCCAGGAGTTTCTGTTCTAACTTGGATCCCCAGGAAGATAAAAGTGGAACTGACTTCTGTTCCCAAATAAAAACTAAAGAGCATTTTAAAAATATATGTGTGTGGAGAAACATATTTCTGCAGATGGTTTACTAATCCGTATTTTCCCTACTTCATTTAGCTTCTGTTATGTTTAATTTTCCTGACCAAGCAACGGTGAAAAAAGTTGTGTACAGCTTACCACGTGTTGGAGTAGGAACCAGCTATGGTTTGCCACAAGCCAGGTAACTTGATTAAAATAGTTTGTATATTTTGTGTTTGTTATATTACACAAATGATATTTTTGAACATGTCAGAAATAAAACCTTATTCCCGTCATGAAAGTTTAGATTTTATCTTTCTTAAGGTTAGTTTTGCTTACTATATGGCCTGTTGTTATTATGAAATAGAAGTAAAAGTTTTATAAATTAGGGTGTTTTTTTAATCATTGCAGGAAGTAAGTACCTTCCAATGAAAGACCAGAAAACCCCTTTTGATTTATCTCTTCAAAGTCTGGTTTTAAGTCAGGTTTTAGAAATACATAGACAAGTGCTAATCCTTGTTGTGATTGTTATGCAAGACATGGAACAAAACTTGAATAGGTTTGTGTTTCCTGAATGAAAATTAATTTTATATATATTATATATATTCTTACTTATCATAGAATCATATAATGGTTAGAGTTGGAAGGGATCATAGAGTTCCAACCCCCCTGCCATGGGCAGGGACACCTCCCACTAGAGCAGGTTGCTCAAAGCCCCATCCAGCCTGGCCTTCAACACTTCCAGGGATGGGGCATCCACAACTTCTCTGGGCAACCTGTTCCAGTGCCTCACCACCCTCACAGTAAAGAATTTCTTCCTAACATCTAATCTAAATCTCCCCTCTCCCCACTTGCCTTTTCTATGAATGAGTGTGGGTTACAGGTCATTGCTTATCAGTGTAGTGCCTATTTTGCAGTTTCCAAATTTCTTCCATTCATAAGTATAATGCAATATTCTTCTTCTGTTTCCAAAATCAAGGGGGATGTATATTTTGGAAGAGACCAATTAAAGTTCAGTTTTAGAGATTTTCCCATACTATAGACAAATACAATTTTTGTTATCTCACCAACATAAATATCAAATCAGCCTGTGGTCAGATATAAGGCTGGGAATCATTAGGCCCTATATTGTAAAAGTATTCATATTTCAGTGATAGGTAAGATAATCTTCATGCGCGCTTCACTGAGTTGTGGGGGGAAAACTTCCTGTCTCCAATTTTTTTAAAAATGTTTAGAAGTGTCTGTTCAGACCTAAAATTGGTTTTGAGGGTGTATCAGCAGACATTTGGTGAAAAATGTTTAGATTCAGGATCAATTTCTGGTCAAAATAAAAGGAAAACAAATAAATATAAGGGAGTGAGGAAACAGCAGGAAATTAACAAAATGTGGTGCTCTGGGTTCAGATCTCCATTTGGCTTCACTTGGCCAAAAGCCAATGACTTGATCATCAATCAGTGTAATGTCTGGGATGTGTCTTTCTCTTTCTTTAAGTAATTTCCTACAAACTAAAACTTCATATCATCCTTGTTTTATCCCAGTGCAGAATGTGGAAATACTCAGAAGTGTCAAAGCATTTGTAGGATTGGAGAACTATTTCGTTCCCAGCTGAACATCATTCCCTGTCATGAGCTCAAGAGTCTCATGATGCCTACGGCTTGATCTCCTGAATGTGCTGAAATTCTAGGGCAAACTGCCAAATTTCTCAAGTTTTCACTGAGATCAAGGGAAAGTTGGGGCATTTCTTTGGAAGGTGCATCTTATTAATATTTGCATTGTTCTTCCAGATACTCAAATTAAAGGATTTGCTGTCTCTAAATAAAAAGTAGTAGTATTATTTTCTGAAATAAAAATGGCCACATGTTCTAGAACAAACAAAATGCAAATTTCTCAATCAGAATTTCATATCTACAGTGACATTTTTTACTTTTGAAATTCATATCCTTTGTGCATTATTCAGTGAATAATTGTCTGAAAAAGTTTGTTGATATATAATTATTTAGAAAAGTTTCAGCGTCACTATTATATGCAGTTATTTCCATACCTTTCTGATTAAAGTTCAATTTGAATCGAAAATGGGCTCACTAGCCTTCAAAATAAATCTGGCACATTGTAGTGAAGCTGGTTTTCTTTCTTGTTTTTTGCGTAATCATGGTTTGATTTATGCTTAATAAAGACCTTGTAATCATGTTTTTTCCTTTCTTTCCATCTACATATCCTTATTATCTTCAATAGGATTGCAAGGGAGTAAGTGAGGGAAAAATCTGGCTCTATAACTGTTCTTTGGTTAGTATTTTGTTGATGTTAGAATACAGTTCCCCTTCATATGAATATGATGCTCAGGAATGCTAGTTATTAAAATTATGCTTATTTTTATAACTAACATAAGGAGAAGTAACCAAAGTAGCCAAGTAACCAAAAGGAGCTGCTATGCTAAGTAAAACGTTATCCTCTTTTTATAACTGATTTTCCAGATTAAACTGTACTTAAAAACATTTTAACCAAAGCACATCTGTCTGGTTGTTTTGCTTAAGTACTTTAGTTTTATTTTTCTAAGTAATGTGTCCTCTCTAATACTACTACTCTGATAAACATTTGATCTAAAGTTAATTACTTTATCATAAAGAATTGTGTTTGTGATGGATACTTTCTGGAGGAGTAAATTACTTTTGATGCAGTGCATTGACTGTAAGTGCATTTCTGTTTTCATGGAGAAATCCTGTGACTTACAAGGATGAAGAGAAATAGAAGGAAAAAGCAGTATTTATGATCTTCTAATGGGATAAAGGATTAGAAGCAGGTAAACTGATATCTGTTGACACTGGCAGAGACCCGCTGTTCTGAGCAAGTCTTCAGTTTGCCTCCTTGCTGCCTTTCCCAACAGCCTGTCTAATGCTTTGATTCAACAAAGCACCCAAGCCTGTACTTAATGTTACAAAGAAGTAATTAAATCCTTAGAATTAGTGGAAGCGTTTGGTCTGATTTGGTAATCAAATTTATCTGTCTTTGATAAATTTATTTTCACTGTTCCCTGAAACATTCTGCATTGATTGTAGTTTCTTTATGACCTTGCGACATGATACAACTGGGCATACAGTACTGTGCCTTTTTTTTTTTGACTTATTTTTACAGCTCTGTGTGATTTTATGTAGGTAAAGTAATACCCACATTTCTACAAGACTATTAGCAGACCACCTTTTAGGGTTCTAACACCTCAGGTGTAATTTACTAAAGCATTTTTATTGAGGGTAACATCACAGCTCAGAAACCAACTGTGAGCTGCCTGACAGTTTTGTAAGCATACAGAGATCAAAGAATTGGTAAAACATATAGTATCACCGCTAAACATGTGCCTAGCATCATCCACTGAAATCCTGTGGGCCATTAATGCATTAAATAAAACTGATATGGGAACTATATTCAACACCAGTTCAGCTCTGCCACTTATTCCGTATCAGTAGCTTGGCAGTGAATTTCCAGATCCCAGTATAGCTGGTTGCAGAGGTTGGGTTTTGGAAAGGGAGAAGAATATAAAACCTACGATTTGATGTCATCAAAGCATAAAACTCCTTCTAGGGCTTTGATTAAAGGTGAATATTGATGAGTCTCTTGTCAGAAGCCAGTAACTTTCCCAAGCCTTTTTTCCTTTTTTTTTTTCTTCTGAACAGAGTGGCAGAACACCAAACATCAAGCAAGTGCTACATTTCTGACAAAATACTTAAAGATTCTTTCTATGAAATTGTAGTGTAGCTAGTTAAATTAAAAGCGATTGTGAAAGGGGGTGGATCATGCTCCATGTATGGGATATATAACATCCCTTCATTCAACAAAATGGCATGAAGTGTTTTCTAAACATATTTAAAGCATATAAAACTTGGAAAACTGGATCATCAGAGGATTTTCTGCAGTTTCCATTTTGAATTGGTATTTCATGGCTCTTTAGAAGTAAAGGAAGTACCTTCATTTGTGCTTCTTCGTATTGGTGATGGCATATCAGAGAGAAATGGTTTGATCAAAGTTGGGTGGATTTAGCAAAACACAAAACAGTGGGTCTTCCTGTGTTAACTGAAACAAGCAATCGTGGAACCAATTTATTGTGCATAATTTTTCCAGTCTCTGCTGAAATAACTGTAAATCTTTCAAACTCCTTAGATAGAGGGTAAATAAGGAGCTTTTTCAGTATATTTTGATTTTCTGTAGAGTTTGCTCAAGTCAGGCATTCAAATGCAAAGTCCAGCACTTGACAGTTTGTAGATTTTTTAAGACTCCCTGGGAGACTGTGGGTAAAGTCTAAAAGCAACTACTAAGCTGTACTGATGCATAAATATTATTTTGTCATGGGAGGAACAGAAAATCTGTGACAGAAATGCATTGTAAATTTAATGATCTCTTTAGGATTTTTATTTTCTGTATTTATTAATTTGCATGTAGCATTAGTCATAGTTTATTGGGAACAATACATCTTTGAGAGTTCCACTGTAAAAGTAATTGTTATCCTATAAAATGCAATATAAAGTATGATTGCATTCAGATAATTCTTTAGATAAATTGTTCGGAAGAAGCATAAGAGAAACAACTCACAAAATTTGTGTAATGTCTCCTGTGTACTAGTAATGTGTATCATCTTGGAGTCTAATATAAAATAAGGCTAGCCAAGCTGGCAAGACCTTATGTACTGCTATTTTGGGTAAATACAAGTGTACCTACACTTGCATGGTCATTTTTGTATGCTCAGTTTGTAAGCCTAAGTATGGCAGACATTGAAAACCTACACATTGACAATTTAGAATCATAATTATGGTAACTGTACACTCCAATTGCATACCAATACTCATCCTTTCTCCAGAAACAGGGTTTAGTGCACATGTAGGAGTATGCACATATATCTTTAAAAGTAGATGGTCCACATTTTTGATATCACTGCCAATTTGACACCTTGTATATGATTCTCTTTTAAGAAAATACTCAGCATTCAGCATCTGGAAACAGTACACTTGGTGTGTTTAGTGTGCACCTGAAATCTGAACCATTGGATGTCCCTATTTACTCTTGATAAGCTGTATAAATACTATTATATTATTATATTCTTTAGATTCAGGAATAGGCTACACATTAGATATCTTTTTTTTCTTTTTTTTTCTTTTTTTTTTTTTTTTTTTTTTTTTTTTGACAGGTATAAGCATTTTCTCAATTTTGATGCACTTATAAGATTTAAGTTTCTGTAAATAAAAGGATCTGAAGAGATGAACTTTTTCTCCTTCCAAAGATTTCCCTTGTCTTTTTTTCAGCAAGGACTATTTTGTCTAGAAACGAGTAGTGAGAGTGTGGCTATTTCTGCTTGTTAGAGATTTTTTTTCTTTAATACATTAGTCTAGACTGAATCTAGCCCCCTATATTTTACCAGCCAGGGACAGTATAAACTATGGGTAATTTGGAACTTGGTGCATGGTATTTGGTTATTGTGATATCATATTGAATATAGAAAAGCTGAAATTTTCTGCTTTTCTCTTCTTTGGTACAAGTTTTAGAAAATGTGTTGAAACCGAGTATCTTAGAAGCTTCTACTACTCTCCCAAATTTGAATGAAATGTAATTCAGAAGTTATTATAGAGAGACAGGCAGATGGACGTGTGAACAGATAACTGAATAAATCTTGTTTCTTTCAAAAACCAGTGTATAAATAGAAATCTTCAAGGTTATTGGGATATAGGAAGAGATCATGGGTTGCTGACCATAGAGGAGGTGCACAAATCATCGAATAAATATCTTCAGCCCATGAGCTGGAAATATATGGCACTTTAATCTATCACCTTAATGAACTTATCTCAATGTATCCTTTTGAAACAGGGAAATGGTATTCCTCTTTTATTCCTGCTGGACAGACCAGGCACCAGGAGGTCTGCAGTTTCTTTTACTTCCAGTCTTTTAAGCAGATTCAGAATGAAATAAACCACAAAATATATTATTCTGAATTATTACAATGCTATAGTACTAGTAAAATAAAATGTGGATCTTAATTTTAGTCATTTCTCAAATAAGCGTAATAGTGTCTTCTTGACTTCATTAAATGAAATAAGAAAGCCTCTGAGAGAATCTGAAATTAATCACACTAATAACATTGCCCTACATCTTAACATTTAATGAGGCTCTTAAAAAAATCATTCTTTAAATGTGTTTCCTAGGAGAATTTCTCTGGCCACTCCCCGACAGCTTTATAAATCATCCAACATGACTCAGCGCTGGCAGAGACGGGAGATATCTAACTTTGAATACTTGATGTTCCTCAACACTATAGCAGGTAAAGCTTCTAACTGTTTAGTCCTTCATAATATGTTTCTGTTTGTCAAAGTCTTAAGCACCGTGACTTGATAGAATATTTTTATTCCTCTAGAATTTAGCTACAGCTTAATGATAGATTCTGAAACACACACAATAAATTTTATCAGAAAATGCACAACCTATCACTGAGAGTTTAGATTCATGTATTGTTGTGGAGGCTGTTCCTTACTCCCTTTCTGCCATTTCCTCTGCTGACAGCTTTGTCTGAAGCTTTATTAGAGTCAACAAACCATTGCCAGAGAGTGTCTGGAAATAATAATGGGAAAATGTAATTTCGCTACTTCATCATTCTCAGCAACAGCAACGAGACAGCAGAATAACAACAGTATTCTGCCTAGTACAGATGTCACCTGGATTGTGGTCTGATTAGATTACAGCATCTTTTCTCGTTTAGTTCTTTGAGCTGAAATATAATATCAGATTAGGTACTTAAAATGAGAAATAACTGCCATAGACATTCATTCATTATTGGCAAAAGATGAGCTTTTCTGGCATTTGTCATTAATTAAACATACACAATAGTGTTTTTCATTTAACCTTCCCTTTTTAATATTAACTCCTGTGGCTAATATATATTAAACATAAAACCCAGCAGTTTTCTATACCGTATACAAAGATTTCCTGAAGGCTGTCCACTATGACGATTCCTTCCTGTAGCACACATGCTGCTTATCAACCTGCCTGTGGAGAGACTTGCTCAGACATTTCACTCCAGTGAGCTTTAATTTGAAACTCAAATTCCAGCAGGCCTGACTTTGCTCCGGTGTTGCAACTCTCACCTTTACTTGGTCCTAACTTTTATGCTTGATGTTGTCCTCAGACAGGCCAGACCTGAGGCAAATGTAAGTGCAAAACCCAAAGGCAGCACCTGTAAGTGCCTCTTACGCTGGCCAGTCTGAGGGCAGTCACTGTGTTCTTCCCAGTAGGGCAGTGGCAGAACTCAGGAGCTGTCAAACTGACTTACTTTGAACCTTTAGGCTTTTTCTGTGCTTGTATGGTAGTCATCTTCTGGGCATCTAGTCTTACAGACGTTAATAAATGTGTCATCAAATTATCCCAGTGTGATACTGAAGTGCTACCGCCGAACAGTTGGAAATCTGAGGACATGTTTACCTTGTGCAGTGGAGCACAAAGCCGAGTCCCTGAAGCTACCGGAGACCTGGGCTGGAAAGTCCATATGGTGCAGTCCCATGCAGGCTCACCGGCTTGGTTCCCGAAGATTATAGCCACAGTCCCGCGGATTTCTGCCGAAGGAAGGAGCCCTGCTGGGCGTTTATTACCTCTGGCGCAGGGCCACGAGAATGCCTCTCTCCTGGTTCTGGACACTGGCCTGCCTCCAGCCGCTCTGCGGCTCTCGCACATCCGTTACCCTTCTGGTGGTGAGGAAATGCAGACAGAACCTTACAGGCTGCCAGACCACCTCACCCAAACTTGGGGGGTTTAAGGGAGAGCTGGGAAGTTAGCCTAGGTCCCCTCAGTCCTTGTCCAATACATTATCGACAGAACTGTCCTTCACTTGTAATTTCCTTTCTATGTATTCCTTTCTTTTGTAAGCAGCATGTCTAAACTCAGTAAATGAGAGTAGACAAGTGCTTAGCCAATTTTTGATAAATTACTTTTAATTTTAATCAGTTTAAAACTCCAAGGTCATTTATTTTTATACTTATTTTATATTTT
This sequence comes from Pedionomus torquatus, assembly GCA_013398155.1. Taxonomy (NCBI): domain Eukaryota; kingdom Metazoa; phylum Chordata; class Aves; order Charadriiformes; family Pedionomidae; genus Pedionomus; species Pedionomus torquatus. The sequence goes on along the minus strand of VZRU01015711.1, from coordinate 560,177 downwards.
ACCAAAGCATCCAAACCTGGAAGACATCTTTATATCTGAAATCAATTAGGAATTGCAGTGACACTTATGCTAAAGTATCCATCAGTAAACAAGCTTCAGCCTGAATGAATTCCCTTAGAGTATTTCAGAGGTTTCAAGAAAAATGGTTTTTGGCATGTTGTTCGATACTAGTGCTGCTGAGCAGCTTTCATAGCCAAACACCTGGGTGGCTGCAGGAGGCAGGTTTCTTTTAATGTCACCTATGTCATTCACCTATCTGACAACAGGGTGGCCTGCCATTGGCATTCCAGGTACCACCTGCTATGCCCAAAGTTTGGAGGACTGCTGACTTTATGTTATTTTTAATTTTTGTCTATGAGCTTGTATTGTATTTGGAAAAGCTTAAAGCAGCTTGGTCAATACCTTAGTAGTCTCTCTCTCTGACTCAAAACAATTTCTGGCAGATTTTTTGGTATCAGTCTCTTATTGGTAAATCTCATTTGTTCATGTAATCTCATTGGGGTTAATTGTATAAGCTGTCTTGCTCATTTTCACAGCATTACCTACCATCTTATGAAGTGTTTCAGCACTGCATGATCAAATTCAAATTCAAATTTAGGTAAAGACCATATTCCCTGAAAGAGAGGGGGGTAAATATGGGTCTCAAAAATAAATTGTTTAACTCTTTGTCTCCATTTTGTACTGAATGACTTATTTTGTAAAGCCCTTTTTTTTAGTGATGTTTTGAGGTCTCATGGATCAATAAATACATGTTTTCTGAAGAGGAGACAATATACTGATTTTTAAGTTTTGGAAGTGACTGTATTGGTTAAATAAACACTAATACACATGCACACTCTTCTGCTAAGTTATGAGGAAGGCGTTGAGTAACATTTGAAGATCTTCTCTTTGTCATAAAGAATATCTCTTACTCTGATTTTTATTTCAAACCCATCTGCATTGTTTGGCTTTTGCTAATGGGACCTTACCAATCTGTGAATTTTCTGGTGTGTTTTCATTTTCCAAGATGAGTAACAGTCACCATGTTGGATTGGGAAGAAAATGTCACTGCCATCTCATAAAAGATTTTGGAGGGATATCTGAAAGCAGCTGAGATTCTTGGGTGCTTGCTTTTTAAGCTGTATAATTGTGGTGCTATCTGCAAGAGTGCTGTCACATCTGATATTGTTCCAGCAGGGTTAGTGAAATAAAAGGTCCTACTGACGTCTGCTATGACTATTGCATGTTACAATGGCCTTCAATGCAAAGATCTTATAAGAAAGCATATTTGCATTGCTGTACATTTGCATGTGCTTTCAATTTCTACTTCGCTCTTTTTAAGATTTTGAAGATTCATAGCCTCTATGAACATAGGAAAATACACTTCAGTTCCTAATGTTATTATAACATCTGCCTTCACTGATGCTCTCTCATAGAATCTCATGAGCTTTTATTTGGAAATTAGAATAAAATTTACCCATGATAGCTGAATTCTCTGCCAATGACACACACACACTCACAAAACCCTTTCCGAAAACAATGTAAGAGAATTTAAACTGGATGAAACTCAACATCCAATTCTACACATGAAAATAAAGTTTTGATTCCACTTTGGAACAAGCTGTAAAAATTCCCAAGTTTTTGGCAAAAGTAAAAATCCAAAACATTTTTTTTTTTTTTGGAAAGTCTACCTTTTTTTGTAGATCTAACGAAGTCTGCACTTCAGCTAGGAAACTGACTTCCAAAAACTCATGAAGAACTTGGGGATATTGCAGTGAATCTCATCATAAAGTTGTTGGCAAGCCAGAAATCCACCCACAATAGAATGCACATGAGCTTAATATCCAATGGTAGTGGGGAAAGCTTCAAAACATAAATATGTTAGAAAGCCTAGAAGTTCTTACATCCCCAGGCTGTTTCCTGGCTTCATCATCACATGGCCTTGTCCTGCCTGGGACTGATATCTGGGAATCTGGGAGGTCAGGAGTTATGAGGCAGCCTGAATGCCATCACTGCTTTTACAACTGTGCTTATAGTTCTGGAAATGTTCTGTTGAAAGGTGCTTCTCCAAAATGTTTCCTTTACAACAAATAGGCATCTTCTGATGAAGCATTAAAAAATTAGTATTTTTACCAGAAATTTCCAGTTCTGGAAACAAAGTACCTCTCCTACATGTTGAGCTTTTATCAAAAACACTGCACTGATAACTGTACATATGTATCTGTGTTAAACAGAAGCAAATTCTTATACACACTGTAGACGGGAATCTTTGCAGTCAGAGGAAAATATATATTTTCTATTTTGTCCAAAAATACAGAGTATAGAATATATTCATGACCTCTTTTGCCAAGTAAAGACAAGACATGTATTTTCTTTTCTTTCTTTCCTTGGAAAATCTAGTTTGCAACTAACTTTTTAATTGTGCTCTTTTGTAATGAGATCCCATAAGAAGTATTTCCTTAAAAAATACAATTTCTTTGCCAGTAATTGTTTGTGTAGGCAGTGATGGCCTAGTTTTAGAATCATAGAACAGTTACAGTTGGAAGTGAGCTTGAAAGGTCATCTATTCCAACCCCTCTGCAAAAAGAAAGGACATTTGCAAGTAGGTCAGGTTGCTCAGAGCCCTGTCCAACCTAACCTTGAATGTTTCCATGGGCATCTACCATCTCCCTGGGCAACCTGTTTCAGTGTCTTACTACCCTCATTATAAAAAATATCCCCCTTATATCTAGTCTAAAACCTCCCCCTTTTAGTTTAAAATAATTACTCCTTGTCCTATTGCAACAAGCCCAGCTAAAAAGTCTGTCCCAATCTTTCTTATAAGCCCTCTTTAAGTACTGAAAGACTGCAATAAGGTCTCCCCCAAGCTTTCTCTTCTCCAGGCTGAATAACCCAAACTTTTTCAGCGTGTCCGCATAGGGAAGGTGCTCCAGTCCCTGATCATTTTTGTGGCCTTCCTCTGGACTCACTCCAACAGGTGCATGCCTTTCTTGTGCTGAGGATTCCAGAGCTGGACACAATACTCCCGGTGAGGTCTCATGAGAGCAGAGTAGAGGGGCAGAAGCACCTCTCTCCACCTGCTGACCACACTTCTTTGGCTGCAACCCAGGATATGGTTGGCTTTCTGGGATGTGAGTGCACATTGCCATCTCATGTCCAGCTTTTCATCCACCAATACACCCAAGTCCATCTCAACAGGGCTGCTCTCAGTCCCTTCATCCTGCAGCCTGATTTAATACTGGGGGTTGTCCTAACCCAGCTGCAGGATGCTGTACTTCACCTTGTTGAGCCTCGTAAGACTCACATGGGCCCACTTCTCAAGTGTGTTCAGGTCCCTGAGGCGTCCCTGATGGCAGCCCATCCCTCAGCTATGTCAGCTGCGCCACTCAGCTTGGTATCATCAGCAAATTTGCTGAGGGTACACTTGATCTCATTGTTGATGTCATTTATGAAGGTATTAAATGGTTCTGGTCCCAATATGGACACCTGAGAGATACCACTCCATCTGGACATTGAACTATTGACCACTATCCTGTGGATATGACCATTCATCCACTGAACAGTCCAGGTGAGGCTGACAGGTCAATAGTTCTCAGGGTCCTCCTCTTTACCCTTTTTAAAAATGAGTGCAATGTTTCCCTATTTTCTGGTCACCAGGGACTTCACCTGACTGCCACAACTTTTCAAATATCATGGAGAGTAGCTTGGTAATACATCAACCAATCCTCTCAGGACCCTGGGATACATCTTGCCATAGACTTCAGGTTCTTCATGTGTTCACAAACCTGATCTTCTCTTATAGTGGGAGGGACTTTGCTCCACCAGTCCCTGTCTCATAATCCATGGACTCAAGAGGTATGCAGGGAGAGGCTGCTAGTGAAGACTGAGGCAAAAAGTTGTTGAGTACCTCAGCTTTCTCCTTGTTCTTTGTTACTTGTTTGCCAGTCTTGCTCATCACGGGGAGTACACTTTCTTTGACCTTCCTTTTCTGTTTGAGATACCTGTAGAAGCCCTTACTCTTCTTTGCATCCCTTGCCGAGTTCATCTCTAATTGTGTCTTGGCCTTCCTGACCCTGTCTCTACACAATGGGGCAGTGTCCCTGTACTCTTCCCAGGATACCTGTCCCTACTTCCACTGCCTGTGAATCTCTTTCTTGACCTTTAGTTTGACCAGTGGGTCTTGACTCAGCTATTTGATCTCTTGCCTTCCTTTCCTGATTTCTTACACCTAGGGACTAAGAGCTTTTGTGCTGTGTGGAAAACATCCTTAAAGATCTGCCAGCTCTGTTCTGTTCCCTTGTCCTGGAGAGCAGTTTCCCAGGGAGTCCTATTGACTAATTCCTCTAACAGCTGGAATTTTGCTTTCCTAAAATTCAGCATCCTGACTTTACTGTACTAAAAGTATAACTTTAGACTATAACTGTTGGTTTAAGCAGCATTGTCTTTTTTAACAATATTGTTTTTAGCTGTTGAATAATATGTGCATCAAAATTTCTTAATTTGTGTTACTATTTAGCTCTTACCGGTTTATTCAGCATATCTGAGCTGTAGTGTAGTCACTTAAGAATGCGGAGGTTTGGCACTTGAGAAATGTGGATTATCTGCTGGTAAATTAGTGATACATAGTTCCCTTGGTTGTTTTTCTTCCTCTTCCAAATAAACTGAAGTCCACTAACACTTTGTGCACTGTTTGCCATTTCTTTGTAGCTTCCTTTCTTCTTATAGTGGTACTTAATTAGTGACTAGCCCTTTACAAAACTGTAAGAAATCACTCATGTTTTCCTGTGATTCTTTTCTGAAATTATTGAAGAAGCAGCAGCCTTGGAAGAGAGATGTTCAGAAATGACACTTCTGACACCAACTCATTTTTTTCATTTCTTACACGCAACCAGGTCCTTTCCCACAAGAAGTCCTTTGCCTGCTTGTTGTTACTGTTAATTACACAGCCTAGTCGGTCTCTGTAGAACAGAACCACTGAATTAAATATACAAATCTCCCCTTAAATCTCTCCCTGGTTTGCCAATATGTCTGTCCTGATAAGTATGGCCTCTGGCTGTTCTATAAGTTCTTAATCTATGTTTGAAATGCTGAAGTGTCCCCTTGGAAAAAAATCCATTTTTCTATGAGTTTTTTTAAATAAACTTTACATCATCTTGTTACCACCTCTGAAGCATTGCTTGGCTTCATTTTTAGTTTAACTGTTTCTGTTGTTATCTGTACTCATGATGTGATAAATGACTCCTTCAACTATCATAGTTCTCTTTTTCTAGATCATTTGCTATACAAGGATATACGATGACCATCACTGGTGCTGGCCTGAGGACTCATTGCAATTTTGATTTGAAATCACTCTCTTTTCAAAATTCTCTAAAGTCTTGTTTCAACCTGTTTCTCTGGCCCTCCAGCCAACTATTCTCTTGCCTCCCTGTTCTGTTTCCAAGGTCTTCACCTCCTTCTTGCCCTCTTTTCTGACTCAAGCATATTTCATCATGTTTACAGCTCTGGGTTTTTCTCCCAAAGGTAAACACTGCACTCTGCTACTTATCAATCAGTCTCAGTGTTATACTCTCCGTGCCCCTGGTTTTTGTCCGGGTTGTGTAGACATAAGCCTTCCTGGCCACCTTCCCCCTCCTCCTACCTATTGCCTTCTCAGTGATCCTTCTTTGAAGGCTTGGAAGTAGCTATGATTATACTAATTGTTCTTTCTTCAGGCACGTAGGAAAAGGCCCATATTGCATGTGATCAGCATGTATGTCAACTGAACTCTCCAGGTGACATAGGGAACCAGTAATTTTTACTATTCTCAGTTATAAGATTATTGAAAAAAAAATCCCACAGCAGCAAAAGGAATCAAGAGGAGAGGGGACAAGAAGTAATTTTATTTTTATATATATATAATTTATATAATATGGTTGCAGTGCCCACTGGTTTAGTTAGAAGTCTAATTTTCAAATATATTTTTCAGTATTTAACTGATTTCTGCTGGTTTGGTTTTTTTTAATTTCCTTTTTTAAATTGCTGTATATTAAACGTGTGTTTTCATTTGTATTTACCGGAGTTTTAATTCTTTTAAATCCTACCTGCCACAGCTTTTAAAAGAAGTGGAGGATAATTATATCCATAATTTTTATAAGTCATTTCTTGTAGTGGAAAGGGATTATTTTTAAAGGTTTGTGGAAGAAAATGATGTCTTCAGTCAGGTAATAAATTCAGACAAACTTCTTCCCCCTCCCTCTTTCTTTTGCCTGTTTAGCATTTTCCACTTTTTTACTCTGTGATGTACAAGCCTTCACTGGTTAATTATGTATATATTTAGCTACTGCATGTGTTGGGCTTATTATTGTCATCTAATTAGATGTAACTCGAACTACTTGCTTCTAGAAAAATCATTAAAAATTCTTTCCTAATGACCTAGAGATGACAAAATGTCTGTAAAGTGTGAAGAAGCAGACAAGCACAGGAACATCGCTCTTAAAGAGTGTTAATCCAGATGCTGCAATCATCTAATTAAACAATATTTTGCTGTCATTAACATTTTCACCAAGGAATTGCAGTTATAATTTCTTTGTCAGCTGTCTCTAGCTCCCTTTACCTTCAAAACTAAAGTGCCATATAAAAACACTAAATTGGATGGTTTAATTAAAAAGTTTTTTTTAATGAAGAAACATATCCAGTATTTCTGAGATCTCATTTACTATGCCTCAGTTTTATTGTTCAAGTAGATTAGTGTCACAAGCTTGCGATATTTAATATTCAGCCCTTAATATTAATCTCTATAAGCCTACTTGGGGGAAAATCTGAAGCTTCTGAGAAGGTATAGGGACTACCAATAGCTGTACAGGTTTATGTTTTATATTTATTTAGCTAAAGAAAGAACCAAATAATTCTTGCTGGAAGCACCAGACAATTGATGAAATGGCTAAATATATTCATCTACTGACTTCACTCTGAAAATAATCATTGTGAAGCCAGAACTGATCAAGAAAGCATTCCTAATAAAGTTAGACTAGTAATATTTATGTATGTTTGGCATTAGGGATTTGTAATCCCATTATAGGCCTAGATCACTGTCCTCTACTCAGATAAGCATAGATGTGTACTCTTACCTCATTGTGTAGGTTTGGCCTCCTTTCACAATTTAAATGATGGTTCACCTTCTCAAGTTATTTTTATTTGTTGATATTAAAAAGAATTCAGAAAAATTATCACTAACTTTTTTACTAAACAAAACAAATTAGTATCTATTCTTAGTAGCTAATCTCTTAATAAATAAATCATGTTATAAATATTTAAATAAGAGAGAAGTAAATATTTTGTTTATTTTTTCACAAGACTGGTTATATTTATCAAATACATAATCACTAAGCCTTCTTTGTTATTAATTTATCCTACCTAAACTGAGAGAGAAACTGCTTCAAATTATTCCTCATTGTGGGCTAAAAAAATGCACACAAGCATTACTGCAGTGTCTTGACATGGAGCTAATTCCACATGATAATTTTTTCATGTGTCCACACTATAAGTAACCTATCAAAAATACACAGCGAAGGAGAACTCACGTACAGCAGCTAAGACCAGGATTGCTTTTCTCTCGCTCTGTTCACATATTTATGATTTTCCCATGTGGAATAGGAAGAAAATGTCAAAATTCTGCTGACTGAATATTGAAAGAATGAATTTAATTTCAAAATTAAATAGTCTCAATGTGGAAAAATTAAATTTTGAAATAAGAAGTCATTTTGGATACCCCTAAATTTCCTTTCAAAATTTCGCAAAAGGATGTTCTTACCTTTCCAAATGTTTCTTTAGCATGTTTTCAGTTGAAGGTCTTTATTACTCTAAGCTCTTTCCCATAAAATTTTTTGATTCTGAAGAATCATCATTTTGGCTTATGTTTTGTAATAGACTGCAATCACCTCAGTCATTCTTTTTCTGAATCTTGAATTTCTTTTAGTCTGCTGTCTACATAAGAAATGTCTTTCTTTTGTGGAAGCTTTTGCATGCTCTTCTGTTAACTTAATTGAGGATTCTGGTGGTAAATAAAACTTTGCTGTATAAAGGTATGGTTTTATAAAGGCCATAGTTTATAGAACCTTAAATTTTAAAACCTTAGGAAACATTAAAAACATAATGTAATTGATTCCTTGACAGATAGGAAAATAATACTCTAATTTGATAGATGTGAAAAATGAGACAGCGTTGTCTTACTTCAGGACATATAGAAACCCCCCAAAATACCCTAAAACAATTACTATTCCGTCAGAGAGTACCGTTCCTTTTCCTACCTTACACAGATGAATTCTGGTGTATTTCTTGATTTGTTTGATAAATTCTCACTCTATTCAAGAATGGTTTTGCATTAATTCAGTGTTGATAATAAGGAAATGTTTTTGTTTCTATCCATCTTCACTGTGTGTGGCACACAGTACTGGTGTTGCTTTTTAAACAAAGTTGTGTTTGTAGCTAAATTATTTTTTTATATTCTTGTGAGCATATATGTGTTCAAAATGTTTAAATGAGGACACAGGGTTGTTAACAATATGCACTTTTCCTGCATTCAGTGAAACTGTGTACAAAATGGAAGCATGCTTCTTGCTCATCAACTTCTATTGAAAAAACAAGGTGTTTGTAGAGGAGTGAAAGTTTCACATTTCATTAAAGTAGAGCTGATTTTTGTGGAGAATTGCAAATACTACTCAGAACAAGGAAGCCTGTGTTTTGCTTTCCTGGGTTTTGTACCCCAGGAATCTGTCCAGAATCTGGAAGGAAGCAGTTAGTGAGACAGGGCTGTAAATCTGCTGCAGGACTGGGAATTGTTAACCTGGGTTATTTCAGTCTGCTAATTATATTATATAAATACACACACATATGTATTTATGACCTGATTTTGTTTTTTAAGACTTATGTTGCATATTGTGTGGTTCTCAGTAAATCAACATGGTGGATGGTTCTGTACTGAGTACCTTCATTTGTCTTATCCCTGAAATGTTAGATACTACTAAATACCAGCTGACACAGAAATAAGAGCCTCACTTTTCCTGGTGACAAATTTAAAAATTTTCAGCACACCTCAGTTGCAGATTGTTCTTGTGAAACTGTATTTGAAGATATTTTTGTGCATATTTGAGCTGCTGGGATGATAGCAAAGTTTCTTTCATTATGTTTGGAGAGAGTGGCCTTGGACAGTCAACTCTGTCTTTTAGCAGGGAGAAAATGTTTTTTAATTTTCAAAGTGGTTAGGAAATAGTTTTAAGGCAAACATTAACTCATCCACTTTGATTCCACTATTGGAGTGAAATTTCTCCACTTCTTCAATGAAGAAGAGCCACAGGGAATAATGGGTTAATATGGTATATTTAGGTTAGATCGAGTTTGTAAACCTCAAATTTAGCCCCATGCTGTTGGACTCATTTAATCTTTGCCAGCTAATGATAGTGCATGCAGTTGCTAGGAAAATAATAGTCTAGTGGTTTTAAATTTCATTATTCATGCTATGAAAATAGCTTCGTGGAAATAGAAAAGGATGTGTTTATTGGCATATGGTGGGTTTTAGTTGATTTTGAGTGATACTGGGCTCTCAATATTGTGCTGATTTCTGTGTTGACTTCTGATTCAAGATAAGTCCGTCTAAATAGCTACTTTTGTCTTAAAGATTTATACCTTATTCTGTCAAGTAGTGGGAACTGGGAACATGTGATGCAAGAAAAGTAACCACTAGATTGCTTTTCAGCTGGAGAAGCGGGCACTATTTCCTAATCCTTAAAACACTTTCTTTCATAATAGGACGAACATACAATGATCTGAACCAATACCCTGTATTTCCATGGGTTTTGACAAACTATGAATCTGAAGAGTTAGACCTGACCCTTCCAGGCAACTTCAGGGATCTTTCAAAGGTATGCTTCAATTCTGTTAAAGACAGTCACCCAGACCTTTTAGGAATAGATTTTATTTTATATTTATAGTGTGGTTAAGTTAGGTCTTTATCTTAAAGTCAGAAAAGTCTGAAATAGACTTTTCTATTTTAGAATAATTTTATACTGAATCTTTACACTATGCTGCTTCTGTGTCCCTGACTGATCTGGTTTCAAATCTGCAACTCCTCCGTACCTTCTGACTTATGGATCATGAGTGCGTCAGACCACTTGATCTCATTAATTATCTCCCTTCGTATATGAAAGCTGATCCTTTGGAAATAAAATGCTTGGACTAATTTTTCACTTTGTTTTGCAGTGACTAGATGAGTGATATAACAGCAGCACCTCCTTTTGGTTTAGGAATTATTCAGTAAACAAATATTTTGTATTTTAGATGCTGGAGTATCTGGTCCTTGTAATTATTTGTGGGTTTTGTCCTTCAATTGGCCAGTTACTACTTTGTAATAATACAGTTCCCAGTATTTATTTCTCTAATAGTACCATCCCACCCTGAGTATCTCACAGTCTCATATCCCTGTTGGAAAGAGTGTGCTTGCAATACCTCCAGATGTATTTTAACCATTCCTGGAAGCCTGCTTTTGTGCGACTTCCAAAATAATTTGAGTAGGACTTGATTGCATAATAGCAGAGAGAGGCACCCTAAGTTCCCTCTCCCTTTTTTCTTAGATAAATAAATAAGTAAATAAAAACAGAATTTAAACTACATTCACAGTATGTCTCAAATGTAAACAAATTGGTTGAGACTTTACTTAAGTTATGTAAAAGTTCTGACCTTTCCCAATATTACATATGTGCTTCACAAATTTGTTTTCCAGTTCTGTAACACCATTGTAATCTGTGCCAGGAACAATAAAAGAAAATCCACAGACATGAGTTAAATAAAGACCAGCAATCATCTTGCACTGGCTTATTCCCTAGCATCTATAAAAATATTTCTGGTTTAGAATTGTTTATAGTGATAAACCTTTCATTAAGACGCTTACACTTTTCAAAATCCCTCAAAGTCACTTCTTTCTAGTATTAATAGGACTGCTTGTGGTGAAGTGCAACAAGATTGGACAGCATCTCATGAGCCCTTCACTGGGTACTTCGTTTTGGTTGAATCCAAATTTTTATGGCAGCCTATTAAAGTATGTAATTGCTACAGGAAGTAGCATGATAGTTGAATAGATAGGTTTTCCTCATGAGTTACTAAAGACGCATTATGGAATTAGTGCTTTTATAGCTTATTAAGTATCACTGCACTCAGAGTAGTGCTCTCTCTTGAAAGGAAATGTAAAATCAAGTTTCTGGTTATTTATGTTACTTCAAGAATCCATGCAATGTGCACAGCAGTATTTTGCCTGAGGACCTTTTCTTCCCCAGTTTGATAACTGCATTCTCTTATTCAAAAGCTACCAGTGGTTTCCCCTGGAAAAGCCAGGTTTTTGAACCCTGAAAAAAAGCCTACACAGAACTAGTTAAGGAAAATGGCCTTTCTTTTTCTGGCGGTATCTGTGCTGCATTTATCCCATGGATGTGTGAGAAAACACATGTGCAATCTGTAAAGTGTTGTGGGATCCCTCAGGATAAAAGGGGTGTAATTGTCATATTTTTCCAGTGTTTATTATAATATCATCTGATAGGTTTCATTTCACAATGATTTTAAAAGGAAAAACAGATTAATAATTTTTTGTAAAAGGCAGTGGCCGGTTAATATGAAATGCCTTACTTTGTGTGCTTGGGCTGTTATGCATTACTTGCATCCTGTTTCAATTTGTGCATTATCAGTAAAAATCTTCAAAATCAGAACACATCTGAAGTATTTCCTTGGCAATTCTGTTTTCATTTTCAATATTATCCTGTATCTGTAAGTAGGCCCTTTCTTTCCTTGTTAGGGAGGTAAATCCTGAGTAGCCTAGCACTTAAAAGCAGGAGTTAGTAATTTATTGTTCACATTATTGAAGTGGGGTGTGCCATCAAGCCTCAGCCAGACCTTTGGGGCAGGCACACACAGTATCCTTTCCTTGAGGAGCTACTTCCTTCTGTCAGATTTTACCCTGCCATGGAGAAATGTTCCTGCAGATTTGATGGCAAACCTCAATCTCCAGCTAAGCTGTTGATGGATAAAATCTCCTTTTTTAAGTTCCTGACCTTCTGTCTTCCAACAAGTTTGCCCTTCTTAGGTTTCATAGTGTCTCTGTCCTTAATATTTAGTAATTAATACTCCTCAAACAGTCTTTTGAATCAATTTATACTTCTAACACTATTACGTATGTGGTAAGAGCCCACAAAAGCAAGGAAATTAAAAGTAAACCCACCTATCATGATTTGGTTTTTTGGTTGAAAATAACATCAGTAGTTAAATATAGATGCTAAATCTAACTTCTTTTAAAATAATTTGTGTGTTATCGTGCAAAGTTCATACAAAACTCCACTGCCAAATATGATAATTGACTGTACTCCTTTTGAAACGTTTAACCTTTGGTTCCTAGGCTTTCTGAATAAAATACGCTACACCACCTTTGCAATATCACAGCTCCTACAAATGTAATTCATATGTTTTATGAAAATGCAATTAGATGTGTTTGGTTTGCTTAGGATGTCAGTGACAGGGTAAAACATATGCCTTTTGCATTTAGCTCAAACTTAAATATTTACATTTCTGCAAAGCTGTCTTGAACATGTAACTTTTCCTTTCCTTCCATTCAATTTTATTCTGGTTTTAAGTAGCACTCCTTATTGTGTTACTTTTACATCCAAATGTTGCTTTTTCTCACACAACAATTATATTTTAATATTAGTGTGAAAATCCCTCTGCTCTTTTTGTTTGAACTGTTTGGAAAATCCCCTATGAAGGTTTTTTTCACTCTTTATGTACATTTTGAGATTTAAAACCAGGGCCCATGGGTGTGGAAGGTGCTGTAGCTGTAGGATATATTGGACCTCTCATTTGATTAGACAGTGTAGGATCAAGTTTTATTCATTACATATACAAGGTTAAAGGTTATATTTATTGTTTGACAGGATGAAAAGCTAATGAAAGAGGCTGTCATAGATACATAGATTATCTTTTCACTATCAAAACACCAGGTGATCTGCTTATTTTCTCCTTTATTGAGATTTCCTTTAGAATACCTAAGGTATTTAACATTAGTATGGGAACCATGTATGCAGCCCTTACCATGCACTGAGGTTTTTGGGATTTCAACACACTTAAAATGTGATGTGGTTGGTTTGTGCAAAATCGTATGACTTTTATTCCTAAATTTTAGTGAATGCATGGGTTTGACATGCTGCATTGTCCCTGCTCATTAAAGTGTAAATGGGAATTTCTCCTCATTTACTTCCAGTCTTACATCCTGTTAAATAAAATTATTTCTTCACCAGGCAAAGTAATACTAATATTGACATGTGTATGAAACATCACACGCCCATTCATTGAGTGGAAAAAATTATATTTTGTTAATATAGAAGGTGTTTGACTGACGGGTGGTGATAAGCATAACTACTTTTCCTTATTACTGTGCCATTTCAAGAAAAGGAAGTGATAAAGCCCCAAGGCTTCTAAATGTAATAATGCAAATGAACGCATCGAAGTGTGAATATTTCAAGGCAAACCACACTTAATACTTCCAAAAATGTGTGTGCCGTGGAATGGAGTTTATGGGCTTATCTAGAGCCACTCTCACTTGAAAATGAAATCAGTTTCTGTAACTTAAACTACTCTCTTTACCACATGCAACTCTGCCATCAAAAGAAAAAATAGTTTTATTCTAATTTGAGTTAAGCCACACACAATTAAACATTTTCTTAAGCAAAAAGTTAATTTGCTGAGTGAAACTCTGGTACTTTGAATCTGCCAGAACTCTTATGTTTGATAATACGACTATTGATATGCTGAAGAAAATATCTTTACAAATTTGGATAAAATTAGAATTTATTTTAAACTTTAAAGAACCGTCCTGTGATGCCTACTTCTAGGTTGTTGTTCTTTGTTGGGCTTTTTAAATAAAAAAGCAGAGTTAGGAAATACTTTGTATTCAGCCAGAGCCAAATAAAGAGGCACTCCAGACTTCTTTTGTACCCAGCTACAATTTTGTGCAGTACATTACAAAAAAAAAAAAGAGATAAACAAATAAGGTAGCTGCTGCATGAATTACAGTCAAGATAAGCAGAATATTTCAGTGCCTGGATAAATAGGATGCTACATTCAGTTTTGCTCTCATGAGAGAATGTAGTTCTATGAAGATAGCTGGCAAAACAGTAAATATTACATGAGCTAACATAACATGTCCAGTGGATATAAACACTAGATGTATTGACAATACACTGGTTCAAAGGCCAGATGTCTAAAGAGATTAGCCAGATAAAAAAGAATGACATGAATAACAGTGTGTTTTTAATGTTAAAGTAAATTCTTAACTTTATTTTGAAATGGAGAAAAAAGCATAAAAGAAACTCAAACAGCCGCTTTTAGTACATCAGAAGTGAAGTGGCTGAACAGGCATTGTCGTACAGTGAATTGTTTTGCTTGGTTGGAATAAAGAGTATCTTACAAAACCATTCTATGAAAAGTTACTAGCATTTAATATGAGTCCTTGCAGTGGGCTTTTTTAAATAAAAAGACAAAAGGTGTGTTTGGAAAAAGCATTTTCTAAAACATTATAGAAAGAACTTTTTATTTAATGTTCAGAACAATTTGACTGAAACTTAGTTTCTGTACTAGTCTTATGGTTAAGGTACTGGACTGAGACTTAGTACATGGATTGAACTTTGCCTTTATATTGTTTGTGCAAGTCATTTTAACTATTTAACACAGCAGTAGAATTCCATTGAAATGGAAATAAAATTATTTTCTCCCATTATTTGAAGATACAGGTATTAATCCATAAATAAAATGTATCTCCTTTTTATAGCCATAATGTCACATTAAAACTGTAGTAGATGACTTTCTGGACTGAGAATGGCACTGTAATGCTATAGAAAAGTGATCAAAACTCCATATACTCTATATATTTCACAACAAATGTGAGAGACGCATGCCTCATCAGAGTAAAACTGGGTTAGTTACTAGTTGGAACAACTGAAATTTAAAGTCTTTACCAAAAATGCTTGTCTATACTGAAGGATGAACTGCTATGACTTCTTTGGATAACAGCATTTTGCTACATGGACATTTAAAAAACACTGAGGAAGCCGGGGGAGACCTCTCTGAATTTCCTCCATGCTATTTTATATATGTAAGTTTTCTCTTTCAGAGAATGCCTGGCCATTTAGTAGGCACCAGCTGATCTATGTGTGATTGAGCAAGAAGTTTTTAAATTACACAATAAAAACAATGGGGTATTTGAGCACTTTCCATTAGCATTTTCAATGTGTATAGTTTCAGTGTGTAAGTCTTCTCCTTTAATGCACAGAGGAGTGGTTCACGTAGGGGTCTCCACTACTCCATAGCAAAGGAGAAAAGAGGGATCAGATATTTCTTGTATCTCTTCTCTACAGGCCAGAGGTAACTGATGTAATGCTGACCCAGAAGCTGCAGAGTTGTATGAGCATGGGCAACTCCCTGCTCTTTTCCCTGTGCCATGCTGTGCTGAGGCAGCTGCAGTACTGGCATTCCAGTTGCCACCTCTGCATGTGCCGTGTTTGCACACCAGCCCTTCTAGAGTCAGCTCAGGGCTTTCTAGCACGTTGTATTGCAAGCTATAGTCAGACCTAAGCAGTTTACCTGGGGACACTAGAAGTCTTTGTGGAATGACAGAAACAAACCTTTATCTCCTGAATCCCAGGCTACATCCACATTCTCTTCCCTGGAAGTGTTTAAGGCCAGGCTGGATGGGGCTTTGAGCAACGTGGTCTAGTGAGAGGTGTCCCTGCAATGGCCGGCGGGTTGGAACTCAACGATCTCTAAGATCCTTTCCAACCCAAACTATTCTATGATTCTATGATCACTAGTTCACCCAGTCCAGGATCTGTCCAGAGAACTTGAGGTGAGACTTTCTAGTTAAAAGACAAGCTCTACCTCAGCCCCTCGTTTCCTTCTTTCTTTCTTTCTTTTCTTTTCTTTCTTTCTCTGGGGCAAGGAAGGGTAATTCCCAGAAGAGATTCTTCCCAGAGATTTTCACATGAAAATTTCCATACCGTGCAAGGAGAGAGAAAACTTTCATGATATCTCACTTAAATAGTCCATTTTATTCAGCAGATACTTTGTTCATTTCAGCATTTTTCTTCAAATGAATCCTAAAGTAATTGAAAGAAAAATGGATTCTGACTCTGAAAAGAATATTGATGAGGATGAAGGTAATCTTCAGAATACAGCTCTTTAGGTTTATCATTTAATAAATTGAACATGTGTCTTCTGAAAGTAGATTATTTTAGCTACTTGTGCAGTCATTTTTGCATGAAAATGGGAATGTAACATCTTGCAACCTTTTATCTTTTATCTTTTAAATTGAAATAACACTTCTCCCTGAAGAACCTAGAAAACTCGATGGTGTATTTACATTAGTGTTTTACGTGACTTTGATAAATTATTGTGATGATCATGAAAGAATGTACCTCTTTCATTAAATATAACTATGTATATAATTTTTAAGAGTTATTTAAAGCTATGGGTTAAACCATCATTAAAATTTTGTTAGTCTATAAAATGAAATACCTCGTAATTACTTTTGAGCAGCAGTTATGCTTCACAGTTTTTGTTACTGTAATCAATTTACAGTGAAGAATAAAAACATATAGCTTATGTGATGAAAGGCATCTGATCAGCTTCCAATATATTTTGAAAGGCCTGCAGTTTTGATTTTCAATCTCGCATTAATCAGTACATCCCTTCTCTACTGTGCCTTCAGGCATGTATGCACAATAATACTGTGGCAGATGACGTCTCTGTCTTCTGTAGGCACAGAACTCAGTGCAGCGTAGGGTAAGACACACCTTCACAGCGGAGAGAAGAGATATTCTCAGGGTGTTTTTCCATTACAATAGATGATCTCACCGATTTGTCTGCCATTTTGTGTTTCCTTCTCAGAGGGGGTGAATGTTTCCTGTTAACAGAGTAGGGTGTGAATTACTGCTTCAGCTTTTGAAATGTGCAGTTGGGGACTAGAATGTGTTCTGCCAGAGAAGTCACTGCACAGTACCTTAATGAGGGTGCTACAAGCAGGTCCCATGCAGTCCCCAAGGCAACCCAGAGTCCCGATATAACTTAGCAAAGTACACATATATGTCTATGCACAGTTTGTCGGTCTAATAGGAAAAGCATGTCTTTAAATAAGTTACTCTTTCAAAGAAGTGGTTGAACAAGCATTTTTATATATTGGCAACTTATAGGCTATAATAATGCCAGCATGTTTCCTGACAGTGTCAGGGTGTGTAACAAAACCAAGTATAACAAAAATGCAAATATTTACTTTTTCTTTTTTTCCAGTAGTCAGGAAACAAGCCTGGAAAGTGTTAGGGAATAGCTCATACTTCTTGTTTTGTGAGGTCTTGAAGTGCAATCTGCACCAGATAACACTGATCCTCAGGGATTACTCATACATTTTTACACGTATGAGAAAGCTATTAACATCTCCATGACACAGCAAAGTATAAAACATCCAGACTGTTTCATGTGAGAAATACTAATATCATAATGTTCTAAAATGTTAGAGTTCGTGAAACACTGCTATTTAAGAACAAGATCTAATATGTAAAAATGGAAAACATCATGTTCTATGTCAGACTTCTTAACAGCCATCTCAAAAAACATAGCAGCACTGAAGGAATAAAGTACTTTATTTAGCTTTAAAATTCTTCAGATACATACATAGTGTAGTGAAACATGCTGATTTGACCTAGTACTGGCATTTCCCTTCCAAATGACTCAGTAGAAAAATTGTGTGATGGAATGAAATGAGAGAATACCTTTTAGCATTTTGAAACAGGTCAAAGTCCTTAAGTATTTGTTTTTTCCCAAGTTGTAACTCCCTTTACAATGTCAATTCTAATTTTCAATTTTTGATTAACCCAAAGCAAATCATCATTTAAAATTATAATAAGCTTATACAATTATTTGGTGTGGAAGTCTGCTCTCCTCTAAGTATTAACCTCTGTGTGTTTGGTTAATTTTACTGCAAGAGCTAAGATCTGAAGATTCTTTGCAGATCGGTAGTAAATACAGTACTACTATCTCATCTGGAAAACCGGATTTAAGATTGCTTATTTTAGTTAGTTTCTGTTGCATTTTCTTTATCCCAGTGACTTTTGTATCACACATTAAAAAATGCATTTTGCAAAAAAAGTCTGAGATAAAGAGGGTTAAAAAAATCACAGGAAAGCATTCATCCCTTAAGCAGACACATCAAAACCAACAGTTCCCACTACTGTCTTACATTTCTTTTGGTTTTACCTAATTTGTATAGACTGTCTGTTAAGTCTGCCAGAATGGAGTTTGAATTTGTGAATAATTTCCAAATTCTATTGTTTTAAAAGAACAAAGCTTGTTTGTTTCACTCAGTAAAACCTGGCTTTGTTCAGTCAGAAAATAGATCCAGTCCTGCAGGACTATGCATGGTTTCTAAGTATTTCTGCTTAGGATCACCAGACACCATCAGCAGTTCCGCGAGAAATCTTTTCATCATGAACTGTGCATTACAAAGTATCCTGTGTGAGCAAAAGTCAGTTTTCATTAGCTGTGTGATTATGGTGAATGACAGCAACAGAAATATTAGTTTGGCCTCAATGCATTTAAAATGCAGTTTTAGAAGTCTATTTCCAGAACAATGTTATTGAATTAATTGGGAAACAACTCATACTTCAGGAAGGTCTTGAAAGTTTGCAGATGTGGATCACTTATATTTGTCAATTAAAATAAAGAGAGTCATAAGACTTTTAGTACACAAAGCCTTTGAAAAGAAATTCTAAAATTACAGCAATCTGAGGGTATTACTGTGGCATGGAATGAGTTTGGTTGCAGAGTCTCCAATGTAGTGAATCTTAATGCAGAATTAACCTGTGGCATATCAGACAGGCTGCTCTTCAGCTAATAATATATTGTTCCTCTTATCCCTTTGTAGCCGATCGGTGCTTTGAACCCAAAGAGAGCAGTCTTCTATGCAGAACGGTATGAGACATGGGAAGATGATCAGACTCCACCTTATCATTACAACACCCACTACTCTACATCTACTTCTACATTGGCTTGGCTTGTTCGCATTGTAAGTATTTCTGGATCCTGGTTTTCATTAATATCTTTTTCTATAGCATCTCGTGTGTCACCCACCACTATTTCCTTTTTTTTTTTTTTTGAATGAAAGTACCTTTCTATCAAAATGTCATTGTTCTTCTCTACCTTAAAGTCTTAGAAATCAGTATACTGTGTATACCGACTTGTAGTGATTCCTTTCTACCCAACAAATATATTTAGACATAAAATTGTGGTGATGTAGGTATCCACATGATGAAGAAAATCCATCTAAAACTAAATCCATCTAAAAAAAAAGTCTCTAGGCAATACAGAAAGCTGATACTACTCATATATTCTTTTATTATTTTTAGCTAGGAACGGATATATACAACATTAAAGAAAAACCTTTCATAAAAAGCACATTAGACTGTGTAAGATTGAGAGGGGAGTTATAGAACGAGCTTTGTATTAAAGCAGCATGCAGTAATATTTTATGCAAATGAGCTATGCTTCTGAATAAATTAATAATTTAGAGTTTTCAGAAATGTAAAAATGTAGATTGCAACCTCAGGCTGCCATTTCAGTTCTGGAAACCTCATGCTTAAATCCTCTCCTCAAAATCAGATCTAGGGAAAGGGGGCCAAACTTCAAAGACAGTATGAATCTGAATTCAGTTTGTGTGGTAAGACAATGAATTAGAGAGAAAGGAGCATTGATGAGAGACTTAAGATTTCACAGAGAAACCTGAATTAATGAAAAATTGAGTTACTGTGTAATTACTGAACTTAAACTACACACTGCAAACAAAAGTCCATTGCATATGGTGTATTCTAAGCATGTTTCGCACACTACGAAGCAAAGCAGAACTGCACAAAGTGGTTTGCACTGAGTTTTCACTCATCTCAGCTTTCCTTAGACACATCCTGTTTTTCTGCTTTTCTACTCAGAAGGGAAGAATTCACGTGTTTGTGGGTTCAGGATATACTACTGCTTAACCCATGGGAAACTGAATGTTGATTACAGTCCTATATGGGATGATCCCTGTACTCTTTTTAAATGTTGCTCAATTATTCATGAACTGTGAATACAATTTATGGTTCACATGTGCTTCTTTGTTGCCTTAAAGTATATTAAAAACAGTGGTTTTATTTACATGTTTATCTATTAATTTTGGCTGCTATTCAACAAAAGATCCCCTCTTGCTAGTCAGCAAATCCTTAGGTCTGAAAGTCTGCTTACAGGCTGAATGTACAACACACCAAGGAGTATTCATTTCCTGTATTAGGCTAATGCTGTCTCATTTTTACTACTGTTGTTTATGGAATACTGGAAGTGTTCTTGCTCTCTTTCTTTTCTGCCCTAAAAGAGCAAGAGAACAAGGTCTCTGCCTTGATGGCCTTGCAATATGGGCCTGAGAAATTACATTTGCTAGAGCAAACAATATATGTGAGAATAGAAAGCAGAGAAGAACAGGAAAAGCAGTGTTTTCCAGGGAAGAGGTTGCTGATGGCAAGAGGGTGAAAGCAACAAATGGAGAATTTAAATACAGGGGCACACCTAGGCAGGTATTTTAAAGTTTATTTAAAGAGAAATGACCAGCAAAGAAAAGCAATCACTAGTGGGAGCAGACAACAGAAGTGGGAAGGAGGTAGATGTGGGGGAAGTTTGAAGCTCAGGAAAGGGAAAAAAGAAAACGTCAGGAGATCAGATAGGGCTGCATATGGAAACCCAAAATAAAGATTTGAAAGTAAGTGTGTACAGAGACAGTGAAAGATTATAGGTAAGGGGATTATAAAGACATACTGATCCTGAGAGAGATATTTTTGGCTGCAAAATAAAGGATGAAAAATCCTAAGGGAGAAGATTTTGCCATTGAATTTGATAGATTAGCCTAAGTCAGATTTCTGGAAGTTAAAGTAGGATTTCTTGCTTGCGAATTTTTTGAGCTAGTGTTTTGGTATGAGTTTGTGAAGAAAATTGTATAAGAAAATTTTATAGAAGGCAAATTACAGTCTAGTCCAGGAAGGGGAAGATAACAACAACAGATGCAGAGATTCAGGCAGAAAAATGCTTTTAGTATTTTAAAAGATTGGGGAAAATGTATAGAAAGAGATGTGTTACAACAGAGCTTTTGGTAGAAAGTGACAACAAACTGACAGTAAAAAAGAGGAGTGAAAAGTAAAATCATGGGAGAAGACTGTAAGTCAACGAATAAAACAAAAGGGAATGAGGAAAAAAAGATAAATGGGGAGAAAACAAACAAAATAACTATGATAAAAAGTGTGCTGGGAATGAGATGGTCTGGACAGAAGCAGAACAAACCAGTGTAGAGTAACAGGGATCCAGGGGGAAAAACTATACGCCTAGACCTTTGTATTGGAGGAAACGGTAGTTGCAGTAGGAAAGGGAGTTTCAGCCACTCTGAAGTATGTATATTTAGAGTTGTGTAATTGCCACAAAAACTTAAAAATTTTTTTGAATCTTGCTTTTTGGCTTTGACAGATGCAATCTGGTTCCTGTCAGCTCTCTTCAAAACATTTCTTGTAATATCATATTCTGTGATAATCTGCTCCCTGCTGCCTTCTATTTCCCTCTGTTGCTTTCCTTTATGTGACATATCGGGGTACTTTTATAAAAGGCACTTTATGCCTTAGCCTCAGTTTTCTCCTGTTTAATTATTTTGATATCATCAATCTCTGCCTCTGTCATTAACAAATTTTTCACTAGTAATGCAATTCTCTCTTGAGTTCTTTTGCGTACTAAACGTTCCAGTAAAAATCCATCTTTAAAATTAAAAACATTTCATTGTTTTCAAAAATATGACAGTAGCTTAGCATATAATACAGTGAAGCTACTGATGCTTATAGCAACTATAATAATTTTATTACTATTTTTTATTCTTCTTCTGCCTTTCATTAGACTAAATAGAATAGGGCACAATCCTTAAGTGAAGTTACAGGCTACTAGTGCATCTGCAAAGCTTCTGTGTCTTCTGTGACACTGCCTGATTGTACAAATCTAGGTGTGCTCCATTCTATTCTGTAAGAATGGTAGTAGAAAAATGAAGGCAGTTTCAGGATGCGCAATGGTTCAGCCTCACTAGGCTGTACATCAGATTGTCTACAATCCCTTTTGAGGGTTCTACAGCTGACCCTGAAAGTCCCCCAAAGCAAGATAAGAGACCCCCTGCACACACACGTACATGTGTGGATGCACACACTCATCTGTGAATTGAAATTATAATTCTTCATTAACCTGTGCATGTTTATTAAACTAATCCATTGTACATTTCAGACCACTCCATAATACTGGAATTCTGGAAGGTCAGGAAACAATCCTCTAACTAGCTTCACAAGAAATGAACTGAGACACAGCCTAGAATTTTTTAGTGCTATAATTACAAATGAACCCTGCATGTTTTCTAAAAATATTAGGTCTACATCCAAAATCAACTGTTTCTTGAAAGTGATCAACTTGCTTTCCAAGTTGAGAGGTAGATTATTAAAGGCTAGATGACTACTTTACATAGATAATGAATATGAAAGTCTGCTATATGTTTCAGTCAGGTTAATAATGATGATAAAACTAACTACAATTTGTTTAATATTGCCACCTATCTCCTTTGAGATGTTACTAAAATCAAACCATCATTAAACATTCTTGCACATTGCACATCGTTAGCTTTTAACCTAAGAAATTCAACTTAGTCCTAAGAAAAATGAGCCAACATCACCCGCAAGTTCACTCCAACAAACAGAAGAAAGGTATTCTGGAAAGGGGTGCACTGTCCCTTTGTCACAGTTTCATATTTGTATCAGTGAAATTAAGTATTTGTAGTTTATGGATAGGTGACCACCTGGTTCCAGAGTAATTTTTTTTTCACGTGCTTTCTGTGTGGGCCAGAGGATATTTGAGTTGCAGTAGGTAAAATGGTTTAAACAGAAGATCCTATATCAGAATGGCATATATGCCAGTGACTTGAATGTCAGCCTGGAAACTACAGAGAAGAAAACAGATAACAGATTAATTAATTCTGTCTTGAATGTGAATATCGCCATTGCTTTCAGATTTTCCACTGAAATAGGCTAGAGCTAAGGTGCAATTGGATGCTTTCAGTAGTTGCTGTTGAAGAAGCTGTGTTTGTGTGAATCAGTTACATCGTCATACATGAGTCTTTAAATTTTGGGGTCAAGAAGTTTGTAGAGAATAATTGGTGTCTAATTTCTGTTACAATAACTAAGTACAAGGTAAAATAAATTCTGGATTTATTGTAAGTCAGGTCTGATTGAGCCCAAACTAGTTTTATAGTGAGATTCAAAGGTGGGGAAGACTTGAAATCTTCTTGTAAACAGAAGTGAATCTGAGTCTCCTATTTGGTAGATCTGAGCAGGACAGTCACAGATATAACAGATAAAAGGTGTAAGTCACTCTGACAAAAACCCAAATACTCTCTTACAAATTGCTGAAAAGACATTTTTGTTTGACATCAGATGTCTGAGAATGACACGTCCCTTCCTTTTCCTTCCCCTTCTCTCACTATAAATGATTCAGATAGGACTAGACAATGGTAAAAGGGGGATGGAGGAAGAGAAGTGCTGTTGAATGGAAAAATTACTTCTTCCCACAGCCTGAGCTTGTATTCATCGTAATCAAGTTCCCCGCAATTTTTTCTTCTTGTTGGCAGTGTACAAGGCGTGAATTTTATTCAGAATGTTACCAACGAGTGAGATGGGGTTATAATGAAAACATTGTGCAGCTTTATAGCTTTCACAGTAACAAAACCTTTACATGAAATGACAGTAATCGGTATCATAGAATAACAGTATTTAAATGAGTATATTGAATACAGAAGAGTATTTATATAATACAAGCACTTGACTTTCCAGAGAATAAAAATTACCTTAAAATTATGTGAAAGGTCTGAGATAAAGCAAGTGAAAGCTCTGAATTTCTGCTACGGATTAAAAATCCAAAAAGATAGGCACAACAGGTCATAGCAGGAGAGCATAATAGGGCACCCTGTAGTGCTCAGCTATTAAAAGTTTAATCCTTGATTATGAAATTTATTGCTTTTATATATTTGTCTCAGATGCTTAAAATAATGTTGTCATGGAATTTTGGATTAATATTTTTACATAATTTATTATAATTACATCATTTTCCTGGTCTTTCCTTTTTTTAATCCATCCACTGCTGCTGATTTCAGAACCTCAGCAGTGACCCACAGTCACACAATGATATTCACAACAAATTACACCTATCTTATAAAGAAATAAAGTGACAGGTTGGTGTTGGTAGAAGACAGAATTATTTGTTCTCAGACCAACAACATATAAAGTTTTTCACTGCAGTTAAGCTGGAAAAATGGCATAATTGACCAAGATGGATATTGCAAATATATACAGAGAAATAGAGGGTGATAATTTAGTTAAAACCAAAATAATTCTAATAGTGAAGCTATTTAATGTGCATTTCAAGTTAGAATTATAAGATCAATAGAATTTTAGGCTAAATAAATATAATCCAATTCCTCTGTTTTTTTTTTTTTCAGTTTGCTAGCTTTGGGTCTGAATCATATGCTTTTTCATTTATATTTTACATGAAATTCACTATATGAAGCATTGTAAAATCTAGACATATAAAAGCTTAATTTATTTTCTTGCCTTTTGGCATTACAATTCATTGTGATACATTTATGCTGCTCACCAAGTTGAGTTGCTGTTAAATTTTAATATTCTATTCAAATTCTAAACCTCTTCCTCACTTGCCACACACTATTCCAATATTCACAAGTGCAGACGAAGTCATTGTGCAATGGGAGTTCAGGTCCTCCAACAAGAAATGAAATTGTGATTATTTTTATTTTATTTAATTATTTTTAGTTAATTATTTATCATACTATAATTCTCTGATGGGAATAAATCCACTGGTGAAAGTGCATTTCTTAGATTGTTAGCTTTTTGTTTGAATGTATCTTTTTAATTTAAATCCCTAATGTTTTAAAAGAAAAAAAAAGACATGGAAAAAAATATTCACTATGCAATTAGCAATAGAATGTCTTGCATTACTGTAACGAAAAGGATTCCATATTTGCACTGACATACACTGAAAGTTAATGTATTGTGCCTACCTAGAAAGAAAAGGAAAAAAAAATCTTTGTTCAACTATAAATAATTCCCTTAAGCTACTTCAAAGGTACCGGCATACTATGATGGCAATAAGTGAGATATCCCCTTCCTTCTCCTTTAGAGAAAAAAATTTAGATTTTTTTCTTCTTTGAAATGAATTCACCTGTGTTGACTGTTGTGATAGAGAAGATTAATTGGGAAGAAATGTAAAGATTAGAGAAACAATGGCCTCTGGAAGTCTGAATTCCCTCTTTTATTTTCCTCCTCTTTTCATATTCTTGCACTACCTTTGCACCCAAGCTTTTTTTATCTATATTGCAATTGCTCTTAAATGCTACAGAAAATGAAGTGCTTCAATCCTCTTTAATCTTGGAAAATTAAAACACAATGTGTATAATGTGACATAATTCTCTCAAAATTTCTTTATTAATGGAGTAGTTCCCTCCTTTGTTCAAAAGTTTCAGAAAAGGAAACAGAGGCTATATAGAGTAAAATTCAAATAGCAGATTGATAATATTGTAATGGGAATTATGATCTGATGATTATAAACTGTCTTGGCTAACAAAATTTATAAATTATCAGGACATGCAAGGAAATAAATTTGTGTGAGAATTTAACAAAAACGACAATTTTTCAAACACTCCCCATCAGACTTTGGCAAAATGGAAGTAGTTTCCACCCATGTGGACACCTTGCCAAATATTAATTGAATCAGAGAGCTAATGGAGTGGTGGTGGAAAACCAGGGGGTTGGCAATGATCTCAGTGTTCGGGTTCTGCTGTCAGAGTAGGGATTTAGTCCCCTGTTAAGCCCTCCCCTGCAGTGGAATGCAGTGACATAAAAACGTGTTTTCCAGACTGCCTATAAGGCTTGAGCTTCCATTTGGTAAGCGTTGGGAGTGTGGTTACAGATAGAATTAACAACAGTAAAAACTCTATTTTATTTGTGAACCTCTGCTCCAAAGTAATGTTAAAGCCAAATATCCTGTAACCGTAGTCAGTCTCATAGTGACCATACAACCATTCTGCCCACTGTGAGGCAAAATGGAACCTCCTGAGGTCTTTTAAATCAAATGAAAACAAAAGGAAAATCCAGACAGGGGACTTTTTAAGATTTTATTTTGACTTACAAGGGGTAAATCTTGCAAGGGGTAAACAAAGCACGGTAATATAAATAACACAGAGGGTGTTTACAGTGATTGCAGTGAAATAGGCAGCCATTGTGAACTGGAACTAAACTACATAGGTCTGCCACTGATGGGTAATAATTCTTATGGAAGAATTAATATATAAAATAACCTTTCCTGCCAGAACTCACAATTTGTGTGTACAAAATGTCTTAGTGACAATAAATGTACCAGGATATTCAGTACAGATAAGGCTATGAGGTGCCATTTTTTTCTTTAATTCTGCCTTTATGAAGTATATTGATCTGCAAAATTCATTTGGATTTTGTTAGGAACTTGCTGCATGATTTCTTCTGCTCTGTTCTTAATTCATCTTCATTTCATTGACTACAGGAGCCCTTTACAACATTCTTTCTAAATGCAAATGATGGCAAATTTGACCACCCAGATCGAACCTTCTCTTCAGTAGCCAGGTCTTGGAGGAACAGCCAAAGAGATACCTCAGATGTGAAGGTAACATATATATTAAATAAAATGATAAATGTACATTTTAACTTACGGTATTTTGTTCTAGGTAAGGACAAGTAAGGCTTTATATTTCATATCTTTATATTCAGCACACTAGGAATAGTTTAAACAAAAGGTAGATGTTACTAACGATTATTGTTCAAACAGGAACAATCAAAGATTCTTTGAAGTTGAGTGGACAAAAGGTGTTTTGTTTTTAGAGAAAAACAAGCTAACTGATCTAATTTAGATCAGATAATCAGGAGATGGAGAAAAGCCCAATAAATTGTTCTTTCCTGCTGTTAACTCAATATTTGGCCCACTCCATAAAACACAGCAGGAATTGGATTTGACCTTAAAGTGTCATATTGTTATAGCTTGCCTAGCTCTGGGTTTGCATTGCCTGGGGCAATTAATAAAGCATTAATGACAAGACCCATTTAAAATGTTGGCTTTTCTGTACAGCTTTAGCTTTTACTTGACTGTGCCTGGGGATATTATGCAACAATACGCATTAGATGAAAACAACTTCTACACGATATACAGAAACAGCCGCAGAGCAGCGTGATTTTACTGTTGTTATTCCTTGCCTATTGTTAAATACAAAGGGTTATTGTTCATATACATGGGACCTTATCAGAAATTAACCATATTCTAATAATATTTTGAATAATATGGTCTTTCTTTGTTCTCATTTTCATATTTTGCATAAGGTAGGCAAGGGCTGCAGTATACCATTACTGGCTTGGTTTTTTAAACTTAATTTAAAAGTTAATTTATCCTTCTTCTATTTTGATACTGCCAGTCATAGGAGGAAATGCTAAAGTCAAGGCCACATTACATTATATTTTTGACTTAGCTTGACAAAACAGATAAGTTTTATTCCAGAGATCCCGTTTACATAAATATTCCAACAGTCTCAGAACTGTATGTGGACAAACCGTGCTGTTATTATTCATTTTCTGCTTAGAATAATAAATGGTAAATTGTACTGCCATCTTAATGTATAGGAAGAAAATGGTTTTTTAAGTAAAAAAAAAATAACCTAAATACCTTACAATCTATTTTGTGTTTATTTATTCTCCCCTCAAACTCAATAGTATTTAAAGTATTATCATTCTTACCTTTTGCAAGAAAAACAAAGCAAATTTCAGTATCTGTTGGAAGGGATTCCAATTAATATCTACTATATTTGAAATGCAGCTATTTCTTCAAATTCAAAGTGCTGATATCTTGATTTTTCCCTTTCAATAAAACCTAGTTTTCCTGGAATTCCACCAGAATATCTGGGAAAATGGCCTCCTAGGAGTGGGGCTAAAACAAAAGATAAGAGCCTTACACTGAGGAATAAGCGAAGACAGTTGGAAGTGACTGTAATCTTCTTGTCTGGCTTTAGTACACAGGAGGAGGGCAGTTAAACACATGAAGGCATTGCAAAAGATAAAGAAATATCTGTGGACAGACAGAGGGATGGTATTCAACTAGGGTGTATAATTAGTGAAAGGACTTTTCCTATACTACCAGCTGAAAGAGTTATCAGGAAAACAAAGAATTGAAATGTTTGTGTAAAAACATAATGAGTCCTGTGAATGAAGTCAGGTAATTCAAATGCTGTTTCCAGCTATTGTAAGGATGCAGAAATTTTGGAGGGATAACAGCTGCATTATATGGAAAAAAAATCCAAGTTATTAAAATAAAACAAGTATTTAAAAGATACTTAAAACCAGGTACTCACCTTCAGAAAAGAAAGGCGAAAATGTGGGGAAGCTATGTTCGTTAATGTCACTGAATTTAAAGAATGGAGTTGGGTATAACTTAGATAGAATCGTAACAATTAAGGGTCAGAGTTGCATTGGGGAAAAGATTGCCAAATAATGTATTCTAGAATACATTTGGGACTCTGCCATGGAGCCCTAGAGTCAAATTTAGATATATATATACATTACTGTTATGCCATTAGAGAGAGAAATACTGCTTGGATCTCAATCATTACAGAAAATCTAATATGGGAAGCACAGATGAGGTATGTTAGCCAATAAATATTCTCTCCAGATAATCCCTGACCTGTCTATTCAGGGATACTTTAGGTATTAAAGATGCTGTTTAAAATATGGTTTTGTTAATTAATGATAATACAGGGAAGTTAGGTTTAGAAATTAACCTTGAATTGATTTATTATGAGTTGATTCAATATAAGATATAAATAGATAAACAAGACCAGATTCAAAAATAAGCTAAAACTTTACAGGATGCTAAAGCAATTAGAAAAGGCTCATAAATTATCTAAATAAAAAGTAAAAAGTTGTTTTGTTTTGTTTTGTTTTTTTTAAAGTAGAAATGTTAGGAGATTTTGAAATGTATTTAATTCCGGCATTTAATGTATTGCATCATCAAATTAATTAATTATATATTGATAAAAAGCCACTACTGGAATAAGTCTACTGAAGTACACCTCAGTAGCCTAAGCAATATATTTTAATGCATTGCTGGTTTGTGTTCAGTTTAACAAGGAAACTTGAAGATCAGCAGGATGGCAGAAAGCTTATAGTGAGAGCAAAGCTATATGTTCAGTGTTATAACAACTAGAATATCTCAGGACATCTAAATTCCACCTGAAACAGACTAATTAGTCATTAATTTGTTTCAGAGACCTTAGTTCTTGAAGAACACACCAGTTTTTGGGTTTTGGTTTTTCTTTGTTCAGTTTTCAGTGTGTATTTGTGCTGGCTAAAGGAAATTCTTAGTGCTTCCATTGCTGGGAACTGGCTAGTGGAAGTATATACCCAAAGTGGAGAGACAGAGAAGAAGATCATCAAATGTTTTTAGGGAGTTGGATACAGCAAGAAAAATGTGTGTATGTGGGGTAATTAGTGTCTAAAAGTGAAGATACAGTAACATAAATGCTATGAAATATGCAAACATATGAAAGAGGGAAAAATTGTTTGTCAGGGAACAAAGAGGTAAACCTCAGAGGAAAGGGATCAGAGTTGAAAAATGCTTACTAAGCCAACAGAGTATGAAAAGCTAAAGTGAAATTGAGTATTCTCCAAATTTGAATATGCTCACAAGGGGAAGTAGTAAAATCCTTATTTCTTCAGCTTCTTAGAAACGTAGACTGGCAAAGCCCTGGAAAAGCATCAGAGACAATCATGAATTGGCAAAAGGATGCACTAGTTGACCCTTTGGGCCCTTTACATTTGTAGAGTCTGTGTTTCTTAGTGATAAATCAAGAGTGAGTATAGCAGCTAATTGTTGCTGTTGTTTGTTGGTTAAGGTCTTAATGAACTGCATTTCTCAATGCCATGACATCAGGGCCAACTTCTCCCCGAGGCCTCAGAGTTCATTCTGCAAAAAGATGGGAAACTGAACTATTATTAATACTACAAATACCCCTTTTTTTTTTCAGATTAGTTATGCTACTGCTTGGAACGCCTTACAGGCTTTTTAAGCAATTTAATCACGTTTTCAGGGACTGGAAAAGCAGTGACTTTTGGGGAGCCACTAAGAAACCCCCTAAAAATTCCTACCCATTTTGTCTGCTCTCCGAAGAGCAGCAATCTCTGTCTTGCAAAGTAAAAAAAAAAACAGCTCTGAGAGTTTGAAATATCCAGAAGTTCATGTCCATCTGTCTGCCAGCTTCTAATATTTATATAGTGGTCCCACAAGAAAGTAGTGCAAAAGAAAAGATGCATAGATTGCTTGCATGAGAGTACAAAACCTTTAGGCGTGTTCTCTGTCAAAGTGTTTTGCGTGTTTGTGTAGCTTCTTCCTGGCTGAACACGCAGTTCTAAATAGGTGTCTTAGGCAGTGTGGAATCCCATGTGAAATATATGCTGTATATTGGTTTGCCACCCTAGAGACTTTTTGAGTCCTTATAGTAAATGTTAGGTGTTTGGAATGTGGATTATCCATCAAAATAGCAAACTTACAAAACCATTAAGAATAGCAAGTGTTTATTATTCATTGTATGCCTTATCATATATTTGAAATTCATGTGAGGTGCTTTAAGTACTTTTAATCTCTGATCTCGCTAATCTCATTAATTACTGTGGTGCAGGTTATGAAATAATTTAAAAACAGCATGTGTAATGAATTAATCTGACAGTCTTCAATTCTGTTTATTGTAAGATGGCCACAATTTTTGCTTTCAACTATCATATTAAATAATGATACGAATTGCCTTAATTCTTTATTAGGAAGGTCTAATTAAAAAAATTAAAATTAGATTTTTTAGGAAGGTAAAATCTGTATTAGGATTTTTTCATTACTTATTGTTTAAGTAAGAGGACTATGAGGTGCTTTGTTCCTAAGTGCTTAAGTCACTTTTGAAGTGGTTTTAACTGGTAAATTGAGATGTTCAAGCAATGCAGATACTTCCTGCAACAGTGTTCTTTTGCAGCCTCCATGCTAGTTTTAAAAGATACATCCAAACCACTTTTCAGAATTTCTGCATGAAAATTAAAAAACTGAATACCTGACCCTTGCAGTATACAGATATGCAGATATATCTGCTTAGGAAGCTACAATTCTGTGAGCCAGTCTCTTCACACACATATGTCCTCTCTGACATTCTTCTCTCTCTCTGTTTCTCCTTTTCCCCTCCCTCCTTCACTCTCCCCCTTTGCATATGTGTAGTCTTCTCTGGAACTTAATTGTTCTAAACCAAGCTAATTAAAATTGGGCTGTAGCAGTAATTTGATCAGTCTGATAAAAAGCCATAATTGCTACATCTTGAATTGTAGCAATAGGTATGCCACCTTCGAAAAATGTAGCATATGAAAGGTTATTGCTCAATGGATGATTAAGGATCTACTTAGACAATTTTGTTCTGTGCATTTGGGCTGCTGTTCATTTTCAAAGAATCCTGCTCACCTACAGTGGATGAAACTGAATTAATGTGCTATGTACTGTATTAGAGTGGCAACACACAAGGGAGAACCTGGATAACAGTTTATTTTATTGTGTCTGCCTTTATCAACATCGACCTTCCCTTGAGATAATCAGTACAAGCTGGAGGAA
Organism: Pedionomus torquatus; assembly: GCA_013398155.1. Lineage (NCBI taxonomy): Eukaryota > Metazoa > Chordata > Aves > Charadriiformes > Pedionomidae > Pedionomus > Pedionomus torquatus. Next base: position 528,329 of record VZRU01015711.1, on the reverse strand, counting down.
GAATGAACATTCGTGGAGTGACCTTTGAGGAAGCAAGTCACCCGGAAATGACCATAACTTGGCCAGTCAGCTTTCACATTTTTTCCTTTCCACCTCCCCCCTCCCTCCAGTTTTTGGTAACATTGACTTCCCCAGAACCTGCTGTTCAGGCACTAATCTTTCCTAAATGCCTCTCAAACTTGTTATATTACTTTCTGAATAGAGTGTTTAGAAGTTAGAAAGGTAGCTCTGACAAAATGTCATTAAGGTGCCTTAGTGTGAATTAACGCGGTTAATGGAGGTACTGCTGACTGACTCGTTGACCCACTACTAGGCTCTCGTGGAATTAATGGATGCCAGGGGATCAACCTTTTGGGAGGAAAAGAAAGAAAGAAAGAAAAAAAAAATGGCAGCTTTTAAACCCTGAAGTGAATTATATTAGAAAAGTGAAAACGTCTGGGTTGGATTTGATTTCATTGGGAGGCCATAAAATGGTATACCCTTAGCAAAACATATTAAACAAAAATGTCAGATTTGATGCAAGTAGTGTACAATTATGATAGTGTTAATAGTGGTCCTCTATCACCCCAAGACATATTTTTAAAGTTTAATTTCTCAACAGCTTGGATTTGTCACAGGCTTGTAAATTAGAAAATGCATTTGGGGATGTTTTCTTATATGAAGACACAAGGCATATAATACTGTTAACTATACCTTGGGGTTTTAGTATAGCTATTAAAATAAACTAGAGATCACATTTACAGACAAGAAATGTCTGTTATAATATTCATTTTACCTTTTTTCTACACCCCTCCGTAGCTTTACAGCATTGTTCTTCTGAGAAGAGCCAAGCTTCTTGGTCAGTTTGAAAGGGAGCTGACTATTAAATGATAGAAAGCTAACCTGTCTTATTAGAAGTGTGAATGAAAGGGAGCAGAGGAGGTTACCAGCTTGTGAAATGTCAAGGACAACTAGACAGAAATTACTGCAAATAGATTTAGATCACTAGAATCCCTATTTTTATTAACTCTTTGAACTCTAGATATTTATTGTGGTACGAAATTACCCATGACAGTTTATGTAGTTGGAAAGATTTATTTAGAACCTTTGATATGTTTTGGCAAGAGCAAAGAAGCCAATAAAACTTACAGAATTGTATCAGTTAATGCAAAATTATATATCAGCTGAACAGCATACAATAAGAGTCTAAAATGCTTAATTGGTCTGTGACCATTTTGTGGCTATACCAGAAAAAACGCCAGACTTAAAAAATACTGGTCTTCTGTGCCTTTTTTCTTTGCATTCTCTCATTTTATGCCTGCAAACTGACGTAACTTCTGGGAAAACTTTTTATGTTGTTATTTTTGATGTTTTCCTTTATGTCTGGTCACTGGCTGTTTGTAGTACAGGAAGAAAATATTTAGAGATTTGTCTTTCGTGAACATTTATGCTTGAAACATAAAGTTCTAGAAATCATGGTAGCTTCAAATATGCATTCCTTTGCATAGACCTGGCTTTGCATTGACGTTTTACTGCTACTGCCGCTGAAGGTGCAATAGAACTTTTAAGGATCTACTTATCAGCTATTCTGTCTGTCAAGCGGAAAGCAGATTGGAAGACAGAAGGTCCTCTGAGTCCCATCCCCTGGTGTAAATACCATCCCTGAGATACATTTTCGCCCTGCTAATTTCTGAGTCTCCTTGTCCCTATCTTCAGAGTGAATTACACAGTGACCCTTCTGAAGTATGAAGCTGGTGATTTGTAAGAAGCTGTGTTATATGGCAAATTACACTGTACATAAAAATGAATGAAAAATAGCAGAACCTGTCAGAAAAGTCTGCAATCTTAATCTCTGATCTGAAGACCACAGAGGTTGATAAAAACATTTATTTTGGCTTCTGTGTGATGAACACGTGACAAGATATAATAAGGCCAAAGTATATACAAGAGTAAATTAAGTTATGCACTATTCGGGAATAATTCTACTAACTAATTCAGGGAGATTAAAGGAATATTTTACACATCTGTAACTAAAATTTAAGCAATGTAGCATGCGGAAGGTAAAATCATTGTCCTTCATTTGGACTTTTAAGAGCTGAAAAACTATAAAGCTGGTAGGATGATGCTTTCCAAACACATAATAAACTAGGCAAAGTGAAAGCAGTGATTTGTTCTCTTTATCTGGGATGGATTGATAGTTAGGGGAAGGGAAAATGGGCTTAGATTGTGTAAGGAGAGTTTTGTCCCAGAAGTTAGGTAAAATTTACTCAAGTGAAAAATACTGAAGTTATTTGATGGAAGGTTTGTGGAGCTGCTGTCACTCAAATTCTGGCATAAGGTAGATGGGTATCTGGCAGGAAAGCTGGTATAGCTGAAAGTCTTCTGACTGGAGGAATGGGCAAGGTCACCTCTCCAAGTGTGACCCTGAAACAGTTAGATATTTGAGGTATCTGTTCTTTGTCCTTAACAGGAACAGCACCGAAAGAGCTGTCTCTCTCTAGCCATAATCTTTATGAACTCACATGAACCCACTTATGAAACAAAGGAAACCCAAACTCTGGCTGCAAAAAATGTAAATAGGTTTTGAAAATAACTCTAGCCTTTGCTAGTGTTATCCTTTCCTTTATTCTTGTGTTCATTCTTACAACTTTCAGTGACTTCTTGGTTAAAGCAATTCTCTCCAGGCCCCACTTGTCATCTTGCTGTCTCTGCTGAGGTTCACTCCTGTCTGCTCCTTCCTTTTCCCAGCAGTCTCCTGGGCTCTGTCCCTACTGCCTGCTCTGTCCTTGCTAATCCTACCCCTCTCTGTTTCTCCCAGCTTGTACTTCTCCTAGCAAAGCATGCTCAGGGACCCTCAGGAAGGGAATATTCACCTTTATCCTTACCCAGAGCCTGCCTTTGGCATGAGGTAGAAGAGACAGCTTGTTCATTTTTTCACAGCAGAATAAACAGTGAACACATAAAAACAAACCTTTCTATCACACTTCTCTAGATTAGTTGTATTTTCTAGGCTTCTAAGTAGTTCAGTATACATTTTGACGATTTTTCCAAATGTTAGCAAGTTCATACTTACAGGGTGCAACAAGTTTTCATAATGGGTCTGTGTTTTAGTGTATATTCATTCATTCTCTAGCACTGAGAAAGGCATGGATTTATCTGAGCTATTTTTAAGTGTTGTGGTTTCTTAGTCTAGTCAGTAGTGGAGACAGCAAAATTGCAAGAGGAATATCAAATGCTACCAAAGAAAACTGAATGGTTAATACAAAGTATGGGAAGTATGTAAGTAGCTGGGAAAGGTCACATGCGACATTGTTCATATCTCAAGAAAAGATTCAATTCATGCTAAATAGTACTGAAAGAAGCAAACAGTTTTAGGCTGCACTAAAAATAACGTTGATGAGAATGCTGAGACTGTAACACTGTGTGTCTATTTTTATTTTTTTTAATGCTAAGTTTAGTTTCATTACTTTGACTAAAAAAGAAAAATAGTACCAGGAGATGTGTAACTGAAATGATTAGGGTTCTAGAGAGAGTGTTATTTGAAAAGGATTTAGAAGTCTGGCACTGGTTAGTTTCCAGAGCACAGGAATAAGACAGGTCAAACTAAACATATACAACACAGTAAATCTCAGGAAGAAAGTTAATCACATGCTTTCTATTTATTCTATTTCTATTTCTGTTTTCTGCTGTACCTGACAAGGAACATTAAATTACACTGAAAGCAAATAGCAACAAAGATAAAATTACTAAATGGAAGCACCATTAAAAATATTCAGTTACCTAAATTCCTTTGTTTCAAGATACTCCTGAAGTCAGAAGGTTAGTAGAATTCAGTTAAATGCTAGATCTGTCTTTGGGTAGCACAAATCTTTCAGGTATGTTAGATGTAAAAGTTCACAATTAGATCCTAGGACATTTAGAACTGAAAAACAAAATTTAAGAGTTAGTGTATCTTTTATGGAATCAAGAACTTGCTTGTTATTTGACAGGTATGCTACAGGTTAGTACACCATTATGTTGGAGAAAAAAATGGTAATAAAAACAGTGTTATGTATTTCAAGGCTTTTATACAAAATGGAAATAAACTTTGCTCACTTTTTTTCTTTAATAAATTCTATTTCATTTTAGTGCTGACTTTTAGTTTAATTTTGACTCATATTTCCTCATTCGGAGGTCTTTTTCCTTTCTTTAAGGCAATGCTCTTAGTCTGTCAGTCATTTGTATGGCAGCACATGTTGGGTTGTGGTCAGCTCTTAGTCCTTAATTAGTAGTAGTTTGTTGAGCTCTAGAAAGATTAACATCTAGTTTTCTCCAGCTGCGAAAATCGTCGTTGTTCTTTGGGCTCCAATAGAGAAAACCAAAGAGCTTCCACGGGAATCTGAGTGTTAGTGAATCCTGTTTAGGGGAAAGGAGAGAAGTTTGTTTTTAGAAATACTCAGATTAATTCAGAGGTATATAATCAAACTGAACACTGTCAGTAGAATAATATATTTTTTTTCTTTTAACCTTATAGGTTATTCAGGATTGCTTTTAGTTTTGCTTTGCTCTAGCTGCTGTTTTATTATTTACTGCATGTAATATATATATATATTTTTTTTTTTAATTTTTTTTTTGGCTTTTTGAAATTACAGCTCATTTCATAATAAGCTTTTCAAGCTCAGGGATGTTTCACTGGGTTAGTGTTTTGCATTGATTACATATTGATTTACATTGCATTTTAGTCTAATCTGAATTCAGACTATTAGTAGTATATTAAAATTGATTTTTAAAAAATGGGTAAATTGCCTCCTTAACCATACTTAAAATTGTAACATAAACATTCTCTCTTTTTTTTTTTTCCCTTTAAATGAAAAAATCTGAAAGGGCCATTTATGCTTTAACTGCTCTATTCTCTATGGAGTTGCAGATCAGATTTAATTAGATAAGTTTGTGTCTGCAGTGATTTTTTTTTACGCTTTGCATGTCTGCAGCCTTTGAAAGGACCACAAAGAGACTCAGGTTTCAGGTGCTGTGTCATCAGTTTTGATCACGTTGCACAACTGAATGCCATAATGCTTTTAACAATGTAATTTAGTGAATTTAATCCATATCTGGTTATTAGTAAAGAGATAGTGGGATTAAAGCTTTTTTGTTATTGCTGTTCAATACTTACTGCTAAAATAATAGACAGCAACAAATGGCCATATTTATTATGTCAAAATGCATTTCTAGTTAGCTATCCTAGAAATTGGAAAAAACTTCACACCCTAACTTATCTAATACTGTATTAATGTAGAGTAGATGATTTTTTTTCAGTTATTGATTTTTTTTTTTCAGTTATTGATCTTTCACAGTTTAAATATCATGAATTTCTGTTTTAAGGATATTTGTTGTACTGACTTTTTTCTGTATTTTTGAATTTTTCTTACAGTGGAAATATTAGTTCACTGTGAATTCTTTTTCATTAAATAGTCAAATTGCCACCTTTTCTTATGCAATTAAAGTAAAATCGAGACAGTGTTGTATCAGCATTTTTCTTGCCCCTTTTGAGTAGCTAGTTAAATAGTGCTTATAAAATACAACAAACTTATAGGATTGAAGGCTTAGCATACTGTTTCTTATACATGTTATTCTGAAGAGTACTCCTTCATTGATACGCACTGCTTTTCCAAAGTTATGCTTTTCATAAAAACATTTATGGAAAAAACAAAGATTTACTATTTCATTATGAAAAATATGTTTGACTGTAAGACCAAGAAGAAAAACGTTATAAAATTTCTTATGCAAGTGCAAAGAGACATTAACAAAACCAGGAATACGTTAGTGTGTACTACAAAGAAGCCTGATTCTGGCAGCACCATTTAGCATCTCTGTATAAAGTCTCATTATGTGTTTTCTCCTTGCTAGGAGTTGATTCCAGAGTTTTACTACCTACCAGAGATGTTTGTCAACAGTAACGGCTATAATCTAGGAATCAGGGAAGATGAAGTTGTTGTGAATGATGTCGATCTCCCACCATGGGCCAAGAAACCTGAAGACTTTGTCAGAATCAACAGGATGGTAAGCTGCCATTTAGTTTAACCTAAGTAAGGAGTTGAGTCTAACCTAATGCTGGTTTTCATCTCTTTAAAACTACATTTATAGGAAAAAAAAAATTAAAATTAAGGTGAATTTGAATTTGTCTTGCTTGACAGAAGCCTTTACTTTACAGTGGATTTTTCCTCCCATGTGCCCAAATCATGGAAAATGAAGTTCAGTTATTTACTCTCCCATAAGAAAGCATCAGATGGGCATGAGCAGGACAACACAGTATAGCCTGAAAAATTTTAGTCTGTTCCTCCTCACTACCTTCAACATTAAAAAATAAAAGGTTGTTATAAAGGTTATTATAAATGCTGACACCTTGCAAGATATATTTTATTCCTTACTTGACTGAAGCTACGCACTTTCTGTTCATTAGAGATGAACTGGAAGTGTAGAAATGTGAACATAAGTCAACTACCGTAGTCTCTGAAGAAATTTTGCAAAAGAATTGCCTTGATGTAAATCACCATGAAGTCTACAGAATTTAAGCATGAAAAACATTTATCAATGTTGTATATTTTTTACTTTAATTTGATAGCTAGTGATTTTATTAATGATAAAGTTAACATGTATGCAGGCTTCTAGTTGTTTTAAAGAAAAGCAAAGTATATTCTCATGTTTGGGCCAACAACAGTTCATTTATGGTTCTGTTCTGGAAATGGATCTTCCTTAAAATGCATATTGTTTATGCTTGGAGAGTCAGGACTATACTTTCAGTAAGCTATGGGTTTCCATACAATTGCAGAACTGTTCACCTTGTCCATTATTCCCAACAGTGCTTTTGTGGTAGCTTTGTAAGTCTAGCAGGGTTCACTTTCTTCCACCAGCTTGGCAATTTAGTTTCAAGAACTGTCTACTTAGATGAACTTGTTCTTCAGGAGTTGATAGAAAAAATAATCACATGAAGTTGAAAAGAATAGAAAATTATTCTCAGAACAAACATATTCCTAGATGTACATGATTTAGAAGTGTCCTCCATTTAGTAGAATAAATGGTTCGACACACACAGCCATCTCCTAAGGAAGTGATGGCAACCTCATCACCTGAAACATATGAAATGCACTACACAAAGCATGAGAAATGAGTTCCAGGGAGTAGTTCTTCATTGGCAGGAAGAAGCAGAACAACACTTTCCCTTTTCTTGGCTGATTTCTCTTATAGCTATGTTCGAGTAACATTATTTCTAAAAACAAGTAATTAACACAGCTGGTGGCAATAAATTCAAGTGCAATTTTACTAGCAAAGAAGGAGGTGACCTCAAAGGATCATGACATTCCATTAGCATTCTCAAGTGTGAGATGCACAATCACAGATACCTGTCTCTGGAGTGCCCCTGTCACTGCACAGAGCCCTTTTTTGAGTTGTGGCTGTGGCTAAACTTGAACTGGGCCCAGGCATAAGTGTATGCTGAAGTTGACCAAGGGGTTTAGTTTTGACATCTGTAAGAAAAGAAATGTGATGGACTCGATGATCTCAGAGGTCCCTTCCAACCATGAAAATTCTGTGATTCTGTAAAAAAGGATAAACAAGCTGCCATCTATTGGGGAATATAATGAGAGATGCATATTAATGACTCCCTTTGGGAAATTTTATAATGAATGTTCCTTCTTGTATCCTAAATAGTGTTTTCTCCATCTTTCCACAAAGATGGAGTGATTAATAGGCAGATAAAAAGCACTGTGTGATAAGAGATCACTTCAAGAAAAGCTTTAGCATTGGTTATTTTATTTCTCTCATGCAATTTCTTCTTTTTTGAAAATAGCATAAGAGCTCTCTACAGGAAAGTTCTGTGCTGTTGAAAAAAAACAGCTGTTTGTGTGAATTTACAGTATAGCACTTATGCCCCTCAGGACTATACTTTCAAGGAAGGATGATAGTTAAAAGCTGGAATTATGAAATATTTTAAATATTAAGCAGTAATAGCAGTAATGACTGATTTCATATGTGTGTAAGTATGCTCAGATTGCCAAGAGCCAGACAAACCAATGTGAAGATTAGAGTGGTATTAGATTTACAGTCTTCAACTAGTTGAGTTCTTTGCAGATTTCTAAAATCAGAAATGATCTCATTTATGTATCATACCCTTCCTATACTGTCTTCCACCCCTGTCCCCACGGATGTGAGCATCATGCCATTATTATACAGACTTGCCTGGAGGCAGCTTCTGCACGGCCTTTATTCATCCCAGCATCTACTTTTAGCAAGAGCATGATCAGTAGTTAAAATTCAGTTCTACACAGATACATGCTATCTTCAAGTGAACAGCCTGATGAAGTTCACAAATGAAAAAGTTGGGAATTGCCTAGAAAACAGGAGAATGAGGCATAGATTTATTGGAATTAGATGCAGAAAATACACTGGAAATCACCTTGGGAGGAAAGAATTAAAAATATTCAATAGGAAGCAGAAATCTGGAAACCAAAAGAGAGCCAAAAATAGAGCAGTAGGGAGGGAAGGGTGGCAATAAACAGCAATTAAATTAGATAAAACTCTGTAGTTCTATGTTCAGCAGAAGTAAATGTATTTTAATGCCATCTATGGAGAATCATTGCATCACAGAGGATGTAAACAGTTTTACCTGTCTATGGTCCTTTTGAGACTGCACCTGCAATATTGGATTCACTTCTGGGTGACTAGATGACAGAAGTAGTCACATTTGGAGAGAGTTCAGAGAACAGAAATGAAGTGAATAACTTTGGGATGTATAAAGAGCATGATATATGCATAGATTTTCATAAAGCTCATTATAAAGTAGCAAGTAGCTAAAGAAGGATAATCCCTTTCATGAAAATGCAGACAGTATGTGTAGTAAGAAGTAATGGAATTACGCTTTGAAAGTGTAGTAATTTGAATGTACAATAATTTTTCAGAAAAAAATTTCTCGTGTAAGTTTTTTTTTAGCACATACAACAAACTGCCAGTGCGCTCTCTAGCTAGAACTAGACTGGTCAAATAGGGAACAAATACAAAGGGATTGGAAAGTTTGACATTCCCTACCTAATGTCTGATTCCATGTTTTGAACCGGCCAGCAGATGTATTATTCAGTTAGGTCATCCCCAGGCCAAGCTCTGGCTGTTATACAAGAATCTATCTTGAGAAAAAAAATATCCTGGGTGTGGTGCTGACGTGTAAAGTACAGCAAGCTTGTGCAAGCCTGGAATTTCTACAGCAACTTAGCAAAATGAATGTATTTTTACAGGAAAGCCACAAAAAAAAGTTGAGGAATATTTCAAGTTAAGTGTTATCCTGATCTCTTGTCTAATGAAATCAGCAGCAGTTGTTTCATTTCAGTTGAAAAGATCTTACGTGATGCTGTGTAACACAGAGCAGGATCTTGTTTTTCCCTAGCTGCCAGTATTTTGTTCTGATCATGCATATTATTTGCTTGCTGCAGGCATATATAATATGTAATTTTACGTGGGATTAACATCAAATCCTTATATACAGCCTGCTTGCACATTTCATGAATGTAAACATTTTCTTAAACACAACAGCAAAAATTTCAGCATTTTATCCTGAGACACAGAAAAGTAAGAGGCACAGTCACAAAAAGAAATGTAATTTTACCAACTGGTTAACAAGCTTTACCAAAATTCTGTGCAAATTAATAAATGGCAGGCAGGGATTTAGCATTGTTTTAGTTGATTGTTCAGATGAGTGTTTTACCTTTCTAACTAAACACAGAAATGAAGTTGAAATGGTTTTCCATCAAAAAAGATTCCTTTAAACTTGTGAAAATTAGACTTGTTACAAAGACCGGAAAAGAAATTCAGTCAAATCACTTTTAAGACCTATTACAGTAGCTTCTAAAGCACTCAGTGTATACGTCAGGGATTGTTGTAGCAGTTTTATTTGTCCATACAAAGCCAGACTGATTACTACGGAGTTACTCATGAAACATTAATAAAGCACTATGTTCAATGCTAACATGATTATGGTCTGACCTCGGCGATGGCACAAAGGACAGAGGCAGAAAGTGTCCCTGATAACATTACCCTAATGCTGGGCTCATCAATCATAATCTCCCAGTTTACCAGGAAAAAAAAAAAAAAAACACGCATAAAACCTTCCACAGATGTGCATCTGTAGTCCTACTCAGCCTCTCAATCCCCACAGACTTAGAGCAGTCCTGAGAGCCAGAAATAGAACAGATTCAGTCAGTAAGTCAAGCATGTTAAATCAAGGCAGGGAACACCACTGTGAAACACTGAAGCAGAGCTTTTATTATAAGCGTTCTTTAGTTTTGAAACAAAAGATCCAAGATTGTGTAATTCAAAGTTAATTATAATATTTTCATTATGGTTTATACACATATTAAATTTCAAATTACAGTGTTGAGTAAAATGCGTTCACTATAAATTATATTTTTGAGAGACGAAATGGTGTCCTGTTTTTTTATAAATATTTTGTTCCTATTACATAACTGTTACTAAGATTGAATTTTCTTTCAGTCTTTGAAATGATTTATTTGTGCTCTTCTGCTGCCAGTAACGTCTTTGTACAGTTCCCTGGCTATTCAGAAGCATGCATAGTATTTCATAATTAAAAAGCTTTTTGAATACTCATTAGAAACATCTATTATGAAATCTCTCTGCTATGAGGATCTGGAAGATTTATTTTTTCTCCTCACCTTTCAGCAGCAGTTGACATTCCTTTATTACCAGATAAGCAGTAGATAAGATTTGATACTACTTCCGCAGTAGTAGCTTTGATTTTATTTTGTGTATTGCCAAGGTTTGTTCTCAATACAGTTAAAACTCATTCAGCTAACAGGGCTTTCAATCTGATTTAGAAATGGCAGTGATTTTTTTTTTAAACTTTATGTATTGCTGAAGATGCTCGCAGGAAGAATCCATTTCTCTGCAAACATCCCTGAATAACCCAAAGCTGTAGAATGCACTTCTGTCTCACTTTTAATAAAATATTACATTGTTTAAACAAACATAATTAATTTCAGGTATCGGTATTGCCTGTTTTGTCTTATGACAAGAGTCAAAGATTTTACTCCGATAGCCAGTACAAGAAAAGGTAAATGTGTCAGAGAAATATTAGGCAGAGAGAATCTGTATATTCAGTGGCTGCAGAGGAGCATGGCTGTAAAGGGAGAGAAGAAAAACTCAGCTCAGAGACTGAAACAGGCAATGGTCGGTTATTGAGCAAATCCACACAACCAAAGTGTCTCTGAGTAGTTTAAAAAAATGGTTTTAAATATACTGAATATAAGTTAATAGCAAGATATTGTGGTAGGAGTTCTTGGACAGACATACAGCATATCTACCTATGGAGGGGAAGGAAACAAGGCAGGAACAGGAGGGCAGGTGCAGCTGTGCTCCAGATGAGGGGCAGCATCAGTCCTTTCCTCTTCTCTGGTGACAGAAAATACTCAGATAACACAAAAAAGCTATCTTAGAAAGAGGTTGAAATAGCATATATTATAAATCCAGAACCCCTGATACATTACATGGCACATAGTATGCATTAAAATAAAACCCAATGTCTCCTACTGGAATCTCTATAAAAAAAATAATTTTAATGTCTAATTAGGATGAGGGGAGAGGAAAGTGTGCAGCATTCATACTGCACAGGGTATGGGAAGAGCTAGAGTGCTTGGTCCCACTAAGCAGTAACTTGGCTTATACTGAGTTTATTTAGTTTATACATATGCATAAGCTTATTAATACCAGTTTATATTTTATGATAGCTAGAAGTCAGCTTCTCAGCCTATGGAACATGTGTACATATGCATATGCTTGCCTGCAAACACTCCAAAACCACAGTACATTTACTTCAAAATATGTATACAGTAGATTGCTAATAATGCTTGCAATTTGCCTATTAGCAATAAAAGCCACTCCACTGGAAATAGTAATGTGACAGACTCCTTCCTTGAAACAAAACCCAAGAAAAAATACTGACTGGTGTGCTGCTGAAAACAAACCCCTAGTAACAGTGCTTCAAACAAGTTGAGTTTGAGACTACCTGAATAAAACTGTTTTCTGTACATTTTAATAGAAAACAAGCTGGATATTAGATCAGTTCTGTTTAACAGTAAGAATCTTTAAAAACCATAAATTATATTATATAATTAAATAAGTCATAATTATTATTGTTTTTCTAAGAAAAAAAAATTCCTTATATTTCATATTGAAAATATGCTCAAAAAATTAAAGCCCCCAAAATGCTTTGAAGACAAAATGTTCTTGAAAAACGCTCTTCTTCAGGGCTGTCTCTGGCCTATTTTAGGGATATTATTGTTATCCTTTTCTGTATGTTGTTCCTCCTGTAGCTACAAATTATTTTTTAAGCAGAAAATTCCCTCACCCTATTCCCTACAGAGCATTGTGTATTCTTGAGAAACCAAATGATGTATTGTTGACAGTGAACAGCTCATAAATTTTCAGGAGGCACTTACATGGAAGGGGAGAAGCCTGTGCATTAGAGCAAATTAGGGAGAGGATTCTGCAAGTATCGCATGAGTACTGTTGCAGAATTATTTGGGAGAAACACCAGTGAACCAGATCAGATCTGATATCAGAAGCCTTCTCCTGACTAAAGTCCATGTTAAAAAGCACAGATCAGGAGCCTTGTCCCCATTGAGGATCAGGTAGGACTTTGTAGCCTTTTGGTGGCTTGTTCTTGGGTGCACCCTACCTATTGTTCCTGCCTAGTGCTTCAACCTACATGACACCCCAATGGAGAGGACATGAGCATCACCCAGCACCCATTGTAGCCTGCAGCTGGAGGGCTGTGCAGGGCTAAGGCTCATTCCTCCACCTTCCAGTCTGGTCTCTGCCCCAGATGCCCCCACCATGCCGGTCTTCCACCACACGGTGTCTGGCAATCAGAGTCCCTTTGCCACCACCAACATCCTCGTGTCCCTGATGACAATTCTTCCAACTTCCAGATTTCTCTGGAGTTCTTAAATGTATGGTTCAAAATAATTAAATTCACTCCTTACGATTTCCCCAAATCTTGTGTTGCATTTCAGCATATGGACCTTTAAGGAACCATTAGACTTATAATACAATAAATCTCTTAAGGAACTGGAGACAGAAGACATGACCTGCTGCTGTTAAAAAGTAGCTCATTTATTTAATAAGTAATTAAAGAACCATGCACCCATTTGGAATAGAAGTTCTCCAAACCTGCCACAGTCAGTAAGACCTCTGGAATGACAGGTTGCTGAGTAAGGGCTGGTCATGCAAGTAGAAACTGCCTCAGGGAAACATAACATAGGCATTCAACTCTCCTAACACCAGGGAAAAGATGTTAGAGGAGATAATGGGTGAAATATGCTCATTTGACCCAAACATTTCCTTTTTAGAATTTACTCTCCCATTTTTAAATAGCCAAAAGTTTTGCCATTTTCCTGAAGTGCTTTTCATATTCTAGAAACAATGCTATTTTTGACAAAAAATGCCTAACATTTTTTTGGTCAATTACCTTTTAAAAATAAGTAATAGCTTCAGATGCAAAAGAAACTTATAAATATGCAGAGTTTGGAGGAAGAAGAGAATAATTTGCTTGCTTGCTGTAAGTTGCTTGGAAAGGGATGCTGGAAAGGCAACAGGCTTTAAATTCTATTTTAAATTTTATTATATATGAAGGAACATTAAAAATTGAGCATTTAAAAGTTAGGAAATGCTTTATTTATGGTTACTCTGGCATATTTAATTTTATCCTTGCATGCTAACATCCTGCATGCAAAATGAGGTAAAAGTTCTATGAAAAAGATTGTATGGGATAATGTAGTTGTTGACTGTATCATGTTGCACGCACACAACCCAATATAATTGAGGATATGGCATTTCTTAATTATTTATCGGGAGACATTCTTTGAGACCAAATAGTATTAGTTTAATAGTACTTAACATTAAGTAGCATTAATGCTATTTAAATAATATTGCTCACAATTTGCATAGGATGGCCTCTGATTTGGAAAAGGAAGCCACAAGTTTTTTATATGGTTCACTGTGACACTTCTTGATAGCTTCTTATGGTAGGTTGAACTTAAGCCCTTGAAAACTGAGCTGCATGTCAACTATTAAGCCTGAGCCTTCCCATCCGTTTTCCTCAGAAGTAACAGTCACTGGTTTCGACAGAAAAAGCTCCAGTTTTCCAGTAAAGCACAGAGAGTTCCTCTTCCACGTGGCACATTACAGGGAGAATGTCTGAGGAAGGACTGTGTGATTACCCAGGGAGCCAGACCCATGTGGCTTGTGCTGTCTCTGACTGTTCCTGTGGATGGGGTGGTGGCCTGGGGGCTGCTGCCAGTGAGCAGTGCATGGCACGGTACCCTGATGTCTGGTGATTATTTCTGAAGCAGCCTTCTTTTGATATAAATGAATAAAATGAAAACTCATTTTTCCTGAAGTTTATTTGCCAGTAAGATTCGAACTTTCCTGGGGCAGACATGAAACTCTGTCCTAGCTGGCAAGTGTTTGCACTGAGTAGTGGTGCTGTGCTAGAAACAGTGGAGGAATTAGGATTTCTCAGGGGAAGTGGAAAGAAAAAAGCCACAATCTCTGAGAATAAAGAGTATTAGATAATGGAGTGGTTTGCTGCCAGCTCTGCCTGTATGCTGAGCAGTAGTTAGCTTGACAGAGGTGTTTACATAAAAAATGGTATTAGGACTGGTATTTTTATCTGCAGAGCAAGTCAGGCTCTCTTCAGTGGTGCCCAGTGACAGACCCAGAGGCAAGGGGCACAAACTGAAACACAGAAGGTTCTCACTGGACATCAGGAAAAACACTGTTTTACTGTGAGGGTGACCAAGCACTGGCACAGGTTGCCCAGGAGGTTGTGGAGTCTCCATCCTTGGAGATATTCAAAAGCCATCTGGGCACAGTCCTGGGCAGCCAGCTCGGGGTGGCCCTGCCTGAGTAGAGGGGTTGAATCAGGTAATTTCTTGAGGTTCCTTCCAATCTCAGTCATTCTGTTATTCTGTAATTACTGTTTTTCCTAACAAATTAATCAAGTTAGTTCCCAGATCTGAGTACTGAACTGAGCTTGTTCTGATTGAAGGGGACTAGGCGTATGACACTTTACAATGTATATGACAGGACTGTGATGGAGTTTTGGCAAAGAGATGTACAAAAACTTGGTCAATAAACCATGAATCTTTATTTTAATACCAGTTCCTGTTTATCACAGTTTTTCTCCAAAGGTAGCATTAGGAAACAAGTGTGCTAAGATACCATCTTAAACACATGATGATTCTTTATTAGAGGCTGATCTGTGTATCCAGCTACAGGTTCATGGGAAGCTGTGAACAGGCAGGTAGTCTGAGAGGGATAAGGAGAAACTGTAATGCCTTCAGCTTTCAAAAGCTCCAGTTCTGGCAATAATACCTACTAAGAATGCCATTTCTGTCTGATAAAAGCACATTGGTTGGATCAGGCACAATGGTAATACTATCATCGTTTCTTCCATCTAGAATTAATCCCTTCCCATATGCTGAGCAAAGCAATAGCAATCCATTTTTAAACCAGCTAGTCACAGCCTGTGTTTTCTCTGGTGAACCAGCCTAATGTCAAAAATGAGTGTGAAAAATGCTTTTCTCCTTTGAGAAATCAGTCACAATTCACACATGGAATTCAGAACCTCATTTTGCCAATACAGCTTTTTAATCCTCAAGTTTCCATTTTAGATTTAAGACTAATTAGAACTAGTTGGAAAATGAGTTGGAAGATTGAGTTTTTTAAATTGTTTTCTCATTTTCATCAGTTTTTCTTGGCAAATTACCTAAATTATTTGACAAGGCCAAAAATTAATAATTAAAGCCCTTGCAGCTAGAAGAAACCCACTAGCTGAGATGAAAATTGGCATGATATAAAGCTGAAGGAAAGAGGAATTTCTTTTTAGTGTTTCTTTCAACATAATTAGTTCTGGCTTTTTTAATGTTTGAAGGTTCTCAAAAATATCAAATAAGCCTGAACGGGAAATACAATGATACCCATTATGTTTCCTCAGTTAATAGAAAAAGGTGAGACATAATTTAGACATGAAATTGCAAGATGGAATTTACTTCCTAATCCTGAATTTCACTTGCAGGCCCTGGAAAGTGAGTTTGTGTCATGTCAGCTTCATCAGTGGATTGACCTTATATTTGGCTATAAGCAACGAGGACCTGAAGCAGTGCGTGCGCTCAACGTTTTCCACTACCTAACATATGAAGGCTCTGTGAACCTGGACAGTATCACCGATCCTGTCCTCAGGGAGGTAGGTGTTTACTGCCATTTCGGTCTAAAAACTGCTGTCAGCTCACAAGAAATAGTACTTTTTTTCTGTCTTTCACTGCTGGAAAAAATTGTTATGTGTGACTTTGAATCAGAAGTTAGGCCCTAGGTGACTTCAGAAGCAAGTATTAATAAACGAACAATAAAACCGATGTCCCAAAGTATTTTGTTTGCTTGAAGATACTACCGTATTTGATGGCCACTTATGATATGAGAAGCAATAATATAATATATATAATATACATTTTGCTACTTTTTATAATTTGCTTTTACTCAGTTCACTTAGAACTGAAAATCTGGAAGAAAAAGCTTTACCATAGTCACAGGGAAAAAAATCTAACCTTTTCAGTCAGATAATGCTGGTGAGAATATATTTGCTAGAGTGACAGTAGCAATTATTCAGATTACTTTTGTGTTAATCACATAAAGTATTATCAAACTGTTACCAAAATAGAAAATGTTCTCTATTTGTTGTGCATACAAGTATTTATGTTTGTATGTATGTATGTGTGAAATATATATTTATGCTGATATATACAAGTGAGCATTTAAAATATACCAGTAAACTAAAAAAAAAAATCGTACTATCTATCCTGATACATTTTTCTTTCCAGTGACCATATTTGTTTTCAGTAAGACTATTAATTTGAATGATCATTTTCTAATATCATCCATTCATTGGCTAAAACAATTGAAATTTAGTGAAAAGTGTGAAGAAGCAACAGCTGCTAGATGGGTACTGCTGTGATGAAGCTGTACGCACAATCTTCCATTCCCCCAGATAGCTCCCATCTGCTGTATGCAAAACAGTAATAATTTATACATTGCCAGGCGATGGGGTTTTGTTTGTTTGTTTATTTGTTTGTTTTACAATTTTGGAGACAGAAATCTACAGATTTGAGAAAGAAATAGATTCTGGAAAGCATTCATATTCAGCTAACTGTAGGGTTTTGGTGTGTTGTTTTTTAGTAGTATGTCGTTGCATCTTGTTATATTTCGTGCTTTTTGAGGAGCAGACCTAAAAAATCACTCAGACCCCTAGCTTCCTGGAGCTAGATTTTCACACCAGACGCTGCAAATCTTGTATTTTGTAAACAGTATTTGCTTAGTTTTAAGAATGGCCAGAATTGTTTTGATCCTACTGCCTCAAGTATTTAATGTTAACATCTACGTAACGGTTTTCTGGATTTACAACTTTGACCACAAGAAGAGTCAGTAA
Source organism: Pedionomus torquatus (assembly GCA_013398155.1). Classification (NCBI taxonomy): domain Eukaryota; kingdom Metazoa; phylum Chordata; class Aves; order Charadriiformes; family Pedionomidae; genus Pedionomus; species Pedionomus torquatus. The sequence continues at coordinate 510,829 of VZRU01015711.1, read as the reverse complement.
GGTACAAAACTGGAGGTAGGAAGGAGCAATGCTTTTTGAAGTATAAAACAGGTGTCAAGCACCATGAATACAAGGGATTTGCATGGCTTAAGGTCCTGATTTGCATGGGCAGACTCCTATGTCTTCACTTTGAGGCTCTGCTCCCACAGGGCAGCTTGTAGGATTGAGGTCTATCTGTCCGTCTGTGCACCTTATTTAACATCTTATGACATGATGAGACTTTTCAGCTCTCCTGTGGCTCTACTTACATGCATAACTTGTCATCAAACATTTCAAGAAATTCATGGAGATGTTTTTGTTCACTCACTTGTACATCTAACCCAATCCCTGTCAGTCAATAGCAGATAAACCTCTTTTTGAGGCTACTTATGCCATGGAAACTTCTAAAAGCAGAAATTTATCTCCATGACCACCAGTTAGATTAGTAAATAAATTTCATTGTTAGCAATGAGAAGGCAACATGTCTCAAAAAAATGAATCCTCCTGATTTTTGTTATATAGAGATACAGAAAGTTGTATGCAAGCAATTAAAAATAGTATATTTTCTCCTGCAAGAGATCCCAGACATTGGTGGTTTGTTATAAAAAGGTTAAAAGCAGTTTTCATCCATTTTTAATCAAAAATTGCAATGCATCTGCAAATACAGACAGATTTAGAGTCTTCTGTTTCCTCTATTTAGGAAAATAACAGATATTCTCTAGCCAGTAAGAAAGCATTTGACAACTTGGTGATCTAGCAGATCAAGTATTTGGATGTCATGTTTCTGTTACAAGTGTATATGTTCTATAGAAATAATTGTTCTGTTGGCTTCTTTTTTTTTTGTTCGTTTTTACTTTATTCTGAATTTTACTGGATATTCCAGAAAATAAATTAGAAGCTAAAAGATCTTCAAAAAGTCTCTGGATACCACTTATAAATACAGAAATCTAATGATAAGAACACTAGCACCCTTAAATATAGTGATAACAATTGTTTAGTATGTTTTACAGCGGCAGGTGGTGGTGTCTTGCATCTCACATTAGAAACACTGCAATTTACAATTAATTGAGCTATGCGGCTATCCAAGAAAATATGTATCTTCCTTTCTAAATGCTCTTGATGTTTATTTTCTAAATAAACTGAAACATTTTTTGTTCCGTCACACAGAAAATGGTGATTGTTCTCAATAAATGGTTGTGAATTAGCCCAATCAATACAAGCATATTGGTTGTAGCAGCAGTCATTTCCAGACCAATGAACTCAAATACAGTGGTAGCCTCCTCATACCATGGTTGTGGCTAATTTTGTATTGAGCTGAGTCTCAGCAGAACCTGTCCAGTGAAATAAGGCTCCAAAGAAAAACACTTCCCATTTAGTTCTGAGCTGATTGAAAGACATCATTTAAAAGGCAGATCCCTGTGGACTGTTTACCTTGGCCCTTTCACCCTTTGCTTGAGCCCCTTGCTTAAACACTGAAGAATATGTTGGCTAAAGAATATGTTGGTAAAGGACTGACTTCAGCAGTCTTCTAGCTGGAACAAAAATATATCCAGTGGTGGGATGATTCACACCTGCCATTCCTTGCATCTCTCTTGCGTGCATGGAGGGAGCCTTCGAAGAATTCTCTGCTGTTTAGCACCACAAAAATGGCCATCCTGTGCTTTTGTTCTCTTTGGACCTATTTAGTAGAAGTTTCTCTCTCTGGCGTTCTTGCTTCATATTCTTGTTTCTGTTTTTTGTTTTGCAAATTCACCATGGGTGAAATAGCATTAAGTTTTGGATTACTACAGTCTATGAAATCGCATATGTCTGCACCTGTAATAATTCTTTGGCAACTCAAGATCTACACTGGATGGGCAGAATATACTGATTTCATTCAAACATACTGATTTTGATTTTTTAAACAACTTTGAAATTTTCTGACACCACAAAAAATAATTGTTCACTACAATATATTTCAAGTAGCGATGAAAGCAAGATGAAAGTCCTGATTTAAGTGCTCCACAGAATGTATAAAATTGAATTTTGTTGTTTAGAACTTTTATGTTTATAAATTGGGAAATTCTTTAGCTCTATCAACTTAAATGGTCTCTTTTTTTCTGCACATTGCAAAATTGTTTTTGTATTGTAATAATAATAATAAGAAGATGTGTAACAAAATAAACATTTTCCAGCTGCCAAATCATTCTTTTGTTTGAGTTTTGGGGTTTGTGTTTTGGTTTTTTGCCTTTTTCTTTTTTTTTTTTTTTGCAACCTTTTGTTGTCTCTTTGTAAATTTTTCCTTTTTTTTTTTTAAGTAGAAGCAATGAGGTAAAAGCTAAAACTTGAAGAACAGCTTAAGGATATTGATTCATTCTTACTTGACAGGTGAAATCATGGTTGCAGCACTAACCACAGCAATTACAGCATTAAAATGTCAAGAAATTAGAGGTCAGAATAACAGATAATTTTCTTCCTTTTGTCAGATTAAAAATTGACATTCTTTGACAGCACAGGATCTCTAGCTGAGAAAATTATGACAGCTTAACTCATCTTGTACTTGTAAAGCAGTAATTGATAATGAACTTTACCATGACAGTCTTCTCCTGTGGAGAAACATGACAGAACATCCCTGGTACAAAGCCTGTATCTCTTTTTAATATGTAAACAGCAGTTATATTGGACATTAGATGTTATTTGGAATTGTCTTTCCTGTTAGTTTACATCATAATCCAAATCCTGTGCACTGGACAGATTTGGCTGACTTCTGGGGGCTGATGGTAAGGATTCTGATGTATAAAGAATAGTGGGAATACAGTTTACTTATGGTCCTTTGATGTTACTGGTTCACTTCTTTAGGAAAACGCTTGTTCTTCCCCTGGTTTCTTCCAAAATGTCCATAGATTTTGAGAACCTAATTTTCCCCCAAACACCTGGAAATTTGGACACTCAAAAATCAATAGGGTTGTGGTTTTTTTAAAGTTAAGAACTTGTTTCAGCATGACAGAAAGTGTTGTGGCTGAAAGGGAACAGCACAGTTACATCGGTCGTTAAAAAGTGCAACATGAGAGTTAAAATTATTTTCAGCACTACCTTGCAAATTAAACATAAAATAATTAAGTGGGCATGTTTGTAATGGATTAACCACATGTAATACTGAAAGCTCATCTAGTGTGCAGAGAAGTACTATTTCGGGCTGTTTATTTGTTTAAAATAATAGCCAGATCTCTAATTGCCTTTTTTCAGACAATCAACTTGTTTGTGATTAGAAGTGTTTTGAAAAAACAATTGAAACATTACATTACACAGCTGTTGGTTTGTTGCTAGACCTGAGGCTGACTTTGTGTCATCCTTGCATTGTATGGGGGTTGCAAATGCAGCCAAGCAGCACGTGCACAGAGTGCAGTGACTTTCCTGTGACTGCGGCACCTTCACCAAATGCTTGCGTCCCCTCAAATCAGACAAAAAATGCAAGTGCGTAGGGAAGGCAAGGTGGTGTGAAGCTACTGGGCTCAGATAGTTGTTCCGAGCAGCCACCTGTCAAAATACCTGAGCATGCTCGCAACTCACAGCAAATTGAAAAATGATTAAAATTGCTAGTGTTTGACAGGCAGTTGCTGCGCCCGTAAACTAATCCTAGTAGGACAGTTTTGCTGGCAGCTAACAGAACATATGGCCTATGCAATATTTATTCCTTTGGTGGGGACTTGATATTTAGCATATTTAAATAATTTGAAAAGTCATAATGATGTGGCAGTCTTGCAGTGCTTTTCAGTTACCCTCATTTCTGGGTTTTATTTTTCCTCTTATATTTTCTCCTGTTATCTCTTTCTTTGATCTGACAGGAATAACAAAGCATCCCTCTGGATCTGCTGTGGTGAAATATGCCCACAGGAAGCAGAGTAGATCACATCAGTTTTCACTTTTTTTTTTTTTTCCTTTCCTTTTTTCCCTCCTCCTTGCTGAAACCCTCTTTGCTACTACAGAGGGCTGACATGATAGGGCTGTCAAGACTCAGCAAGATAGATATATCTTTAACAAAGGGAGCTGGAATGCTAGCCTTTCCCTGGTGGCTGAAACTGGCAAATTTATGAGGAAAAAATTAACACGCTATTCTAATAACACTATATAATGCTTTCAAGCTAATGCCAACCCTTGCAACCATGTGCTTGTTCTTGCTTTCGCTTGGAGTTATTCTTATTGATTCTGATTTCATTTTTTACTTGTTAGATCTTTTTCTTCTGGGCACCGCTTCTTTGATGTGACAAGAATATCAAAACCACCTCTATTGATTTGCTTGATTGAATTGTACCCACAGCACTGGCCACTTACATGTTCAGTTGTGCTTAATTGCGTCCATACAAGGGATGGTCTTTGCTTCCTTTCTAGGAGCAGGGCTTCTTAGGCATGAATACAGATAGTGGGGAAATAAGTAGGAAGCTGCAAATAGTATCAATATCCACCTCTTTCGAAGTTAATTGGAGGAATCTGATAGCAAGAACAGTTGTTGGGTAAAAGCCATCATCAAAGAGGAAATCATTTTCTTATATGCAAAGGGCTTGGTTCTTCTCTGTACACTTCCATCCTCTTGATTTTTGTCGTTTACATCTCCTTCACGCCCAAATACTGTGTTTCCCAGATATAAAAACCAGATTTCTTTCCCCAAATATATATTCTATTTTTGGGAAAAACACCTAATTTTTATTTTTTTTTTATTATTTTATTTTGCTTGTGAGGCTGTTCTGTTTGTGAGAAGACATTACCAACAAAAACCTAAATGGATCTTTATGTTTTGCTCTAGAAGATATGTAGGTATAATAATTTTTATGTCTTTACAGTGATTTTCAGAGCTCAGTGTCCTTGTCTGTAAATGGGAAGAGTGTTTACTTGCTGTCACTTTGTTATGTTAGCTCTTTGTAGATCAAGAAGAAAAATACAGAGATTTTGATGATATTTATTTCCGTGGTTCAAGATTCCTGTAGAAGACACTAAATACTGGAGGAGACACCGTCAATCAGAACATTCAATAAGAAATTAGTATAAATTGCATGAGGTCATTTACCACACATTAGTTGCCCAATGTGTAGGCTTTTATTCTGAAATTAGCGTGTTCTCTTTTACTTGTTTCTTTACAGGGGAAATGGCTTTCAGAAGTTGTTTGCTGCATAATATCTGAATCATTTTAACTATGAAATAACTTTTGGGGGGCACCTAGCTTAAGTAATGCAAGCCATTTATGACAAGGAGTCAGAAATCATAAGCTGATCCAGAGAATTCCAAATTCCATCCTTCTAACACTGCTAAAAAAATTATCTCCTGTTAGATTAATGCTTGCTTATATTTCCATTTAACATGGTAGAGATGATCAGGTAGCCAGAATTTTAGTGAATCTTTGCTGACCTGAGTTTATGATGATTCCTGGATTGGTGCTGGTACATGTTTATGGGAATCCAGAATCTTTTCATAGGCAAGAAAATGCACTGTTTCTGGAGGTAAAGCACATTGTGGTGTACAGGTGAGTTTGGGTCCAAAATAGCATGCTAGAAGATTTGGGGTTTGTTTATTATTTGTTGTACTTGTGATTAAAAAGCTCAGTATCTAGAGCTAAGCGCTGCCACTCATGTACATCACCACCCGTACACCCAACATTCCAACTGAAGAACTGCCTGTAACTTATTTAGCTGATGAGACTTCAACTGATCTATTTGATAAATATTTCAGTTAATTCATTCATCAAAGGAATACTAGGGTGAGTTTATAAATAACTCAGCGCAGAAAAATGTCTCAGTCTAAATATTATTTGGAATAAATTGTTTGGCCAGTTCTCATCTATGTTAGAAATTTCACATGCATTTTTGTCAGAACATCCTGGAGTCTTACCCAAACTGAGTTTAACATTTTGCTGATACAAAAACAAACATCATTAGCTGCAATTGCTCTCTTTTATTGCAGAAATATATAAAATATAGGTCTTGTACGTGAAAATTTCTTCTTTATTGTCTGGTTATTTCTTTTTTCTCCATATGGATGACAGGTACCAATTGCTGATTTTTAAAATTAGCAACAAGCATTTTAACATACACTTAAAGTAATATTTTATGTGAGAGAAACAGAGAGAGAGAATGATGGGGTGAAAATTACTGCAGCTGATTGTAACAGAAATAGCTGGAAGGGGCTTCTTTTTTCCTATTAGCACAGATTTCAGTTATATTACACTGTCATTACCTCAGCATAAATTAACTATTATTCAAAACATTTCACACACAGCATTTTATTGGAACAGATATTACTCAGTCTAAGTATCTAGTCATTCACTTAGAAAGATGCAAAGCTGAGCTTTCTAAATGTTTTAAACATATTGATAATGTGCCTCTTTAATGCTATTTTGAAGCCTGTGTACAGTATATCTATATTATTGTTTTCAATTTATGTCAAGAACAAAGTGACATTTTGAAGAATGCATTCTGGGAAATAATCCAAACAGAATTATTTCTTTATAAGCTAAACCCTGAAATAACTGAGAACATTTATTTTAAATGTAACAGTATAACCTGTTTCCAAAAACTGAAATTCTAATATGCACTGAAGCTTCATGAATGCTGTATGTGACTCCCCTCAGTGTGTGTTTTACCTACTTCTCTGTCAGTTCATTTTCAGCTGTTAGTTTTTGAAGATTTGCCTGTTCTCCGAGATGGTTCTTGTGTCCTGCACTAGATAAACCAAAGGCTGACAGATGGTTGGAGCCTCTTCATAGCTATAATTTGTACTGAAGTGCATGTAGTTTGCAAATTTCAGAGTACCTTCCTAAGGTGGGAACAAGGCAGATGATCTGTGGTAGAAAGAGCGAAGGGACAAGCCAGGACTTACTTTCTGTTCAGATAGTGAGGCTCTGGTGAGGCACTGGAACAGGTTGCCCAGGGAGGTTGTGGATGCCCCATCCCTGGAAGTATTTAAGGCCAGGCTTGATAGGGCTTTGAGCAACCTGGTCTAGTGGGAGGTGTCCCTGCCCATGGCAGGGGGCCTGGAACTTTGAGGATGATCTTTGAGGTCCCTTCCGACTCTAAACATTCTATGATAAAAAAGAAAAACCACATTTTAACTTAATGCATTTTATTTCATTAGCAAGGAAAGATTTTAATCATGAGCTTTGCTAATTTTTTTTGAGCATGCAAAAGCAGAATATGAAGTCACACTTTTAATTTTGTAGAGCCTTATATTTATAAAAGGAAAACAAAATACACATGTGAAATACCTTGGTTTACTGAGTCTGTTCTGCTTTCCAAACATTAAAAAATGTCTTCAGTGATTATATTTTATTTCAGTAATAAACAGAAGAAAAGCTAAAGTGCATTCTTTAATGATTAAGTACCCTTTCCTTTTATTAGCACAAGCTTTCAGAAGGCCTGTTTTGTTGTTTGTTTCCCTGTTTTCCCCATTTTCTTTTGTGTTTTCCTACAGGCGATGTTCTTAATTGTAGAATAAGTAGAAATAAATATGATGTGTATGTTCTGTGTAATGGCTTTCTGAATCACGTGTAACTTATCCTTCTGGCAGTAAAGATTACTCATTAGTTGAGGTATTAATAATGTTTATTTTCTACAATGATGATATTCTCTAGACTTGATCCTATACCTTAATTTATTTACTTCTACATCAAACGATGTCACTGTCCTAATACCTTCAAGACTACCTGCTTATGATCGTATGAATTCCTGACAGCCGCTGGCCAAATTGGCAGGAGATATGAACACTCGCCAATAGACCCCCTTTCTCTCATTTTCAGTTGAACTCCCTCATGAGTGTGGTGTATTATTCTCTGCTGGTTTACCAGAAAGATTTGAGACAATTCAGAGAAGAGCATCCTAGTGATGAGAGGACAGAGAAGACTGATTTATGAACGGGATTTCAAGAGTTTCACAGAAGATAACAGAGTAAAAGGGGATGTGTAGCAGAAAGGCAGGAATATGGAGAGTTGTTCATGCCAGCTGAGTTAGGGATATTACTTGGTCTGATGCCAGATTAACTAGCAGTTAGAGGATCAAATTCAGACAGGAAAGTTCAGGCTTAATGGCAGAAGTTTCCTAAGGTCTGTAGGCTGTAGTTTGACAAATCTCTTGAGAGAAACTGTAGAAGCCTCATTAAATGGTTCATTTCAAACTAGAATGGGAAAACACTGTAAAAATTCATTTTTAGGAAGAGGGTACACTACGGGCAGATAGATAGAAAAATTGGGACTTTTTAATCAGTATTTTTTATTCTGCTGTGTCCTGTTATTGTGATTGCTATAAGCATAACATGGATGCAACTACTTTTTTGGTAACTGCGTTAGTCTGTGCCTTTTATGATTGTATGAACTTCCCTCATAAGTCCTTGAATCTTTTCTGTTTAAATTCAGGATTGTCTTTATAAGTTTTTAATTTTTGACTAATTAATGGTTAACATAGAAATTTTTTAAAATTCCTACATTATGAGTGGAAATTTTTCAAGACAGTCTGTTTAGCTCTTTGGAGTTCTTCATTATTCAAGCCCCTCTATCTGACTGTTTGATCCTTTGCAGACTTACGTAGACTAAAGTCAATAGGGTGAAAAAATGTGGTTGGTAGATGTCCTGAGCACCTACTAGGTATAGATTGCTCTCCAGAGTCACAGTTTACTGCACTTCCTACAACCGAAGTTCATTGCATGTAACTTACACCAAATCACAGAAATAAAATACTGTCCTAAATATTCACATTCCCTTTTTTATTTCTTAGATTGCCAGTTTTGTCAGAAAGCTACTAAAAATATATAAATATCTAGTAGGTTTATAAAATACAATGCAAGTGTATAAGCATTTCCTAAGATGGAAAGAGGACTTTAATGAGGAGGGAAATGTAATTGAAATGGAAGAAGAATAGGGAAGTAACCTGAGGCATTTTTCCTAAAAAATGCACAAATTCAGATAACAGAAAGAAAAATAATGAAAGAAGTGGGGGTGGATGAATTTAAGAATTTTGTTCTTTAAAATATCATTCCCTCCTGAAAGAAACTTATCATGCAGAAACTTTACGTACACTTATTGTTGATTTTAAGAAGTTTAACTGTGAATTTTTAAAGCTCACAGTTTAACTTTTAAAATAAAAAGCATAGTTAAAACCAGCTGTAAGTGTGCACTGGTAAAGCTCTTAGTCACGAAGAAAAAAAAAATAATTAGAAAAGAGTGGACGAAGTTTCAACGTTTCAATGAAACCTCCCGCTGATATTACTGTTGCCTTTTTATGGATAAATGCCGATGCTTAAAGGCCTCTGTGCTCCTAAGCATGACAATTAAAACCATATATGTTGTCTTAAACAAAACCAAAGGCAAGGGGAGCTAATAAATGGTATTAAACCTGATGTGGTCCCCAACAAATTCTCTCTTCTGATGGCAGAGAGTAAAAATTTGCTATGTGTAAGAGGCAGACCACTCTTCAGATGACATCAGCCTCCCTGAAAACCATTGGGAAGTAGCCCAATGCTACTTCTTTGGCTCCACTCCCAATTACTCCCCAAAGCACTTAATAAGTCTAGGATACTCGTGTTTTATTCTCATCCCAGTTTTTGCCTTTCTTCTGGCAGCTGTGCAGGTACCAGTAGAGTCAGGTTCTTCCTGCTTCTGTGACCTTTCCTGGCTAGCAGAAGTCACGAGCCATTTGGTCGCCCAGCTTGAGAGCTGAGGGTCCTTCAGAAACATTCACTCCCACAGTTTCCTCAAAAATGCCACTGGTTTTTTCCCCTTGGTGCATTGCCCTGTTGAGTGGAGGTCAGGTTGACTGGTTCTGCTTCCCAGCCCAGACTGTAGAATAGGGACAGAGATGCTCAGTCTTGTTTTATCCAGGATAGAAATTGCTCCATGTCTCTTTCCCCAGGAAGTCTTCATGAACAGCAGAAGTTTCTTCTGCTTCAATGGAAAGTAAAAGTAACAAGAGATACTTCTTAAGTACCTTCTTTGTTTTGTAGCACACCTAGAAAATATCTAGAGCTTTATTATTGTAGGAATATAAAGGTATAATAATACCACTATCTTCATTGTCACAGAATAAGTAGCTTCTATTTTCAGCTCAGCATTCTGGTTAGTATAAATGTTGATTTATCGGTGATATGTGAGTTTTTATATTTTTTTAAATTTTATTTAAATAATAAGAAAACAAAAAGTACCTTCATTATTTTTGCCCAGAATAAAGCCCTGCGTGTTCTGTGGTGTTTAAGTGGATAGGTGAGGGTGAGTAGCTTCTCTTCATGTCTGAAGAAAAGAAAAATGAAATGGAATTGCATGGAAAGATGGGCATTTACACAATTCTTGTGTTCTTGAGGGAGGGAGAGAGAGGCCAAGGTACAGTTGGAGCATGAGAAGCATGAACAGAAAAGAGGAGAAAAGGACAGAAAGGACATTTGGAGCTCTTGATGTAGAGGAGGAGGAAGGGAAAGAATTGGGAAAGTAGTCCTTGGGAACCTTATAGAAGTAGAGGAGGAATTACCATAGGAATAGAGAGCTCTTGGTATGGCTGCTAATGCAGCGATATGAAGTTTGAAGCCTTCCCAGAGCTTTATGAGATTTTTAATCTTGACCTTTGGGACTTCTTTTTTCTTAGTGAATTCACTGAGGTATTGTATAATATAATCTAGTTGGGCATTTCTAAATAAAAAAGACTTTAAGTACTTTTGACTTGTAAAATTCAGCACATTTCTAAATGCAGTTGATGGTGTGGCAATTTTTATCCTAGCACAACCGAAACTTCAAGCTTTCTGTCTGTTACTCACCGCTTTTCACATGTGGAAACAATTGTAGCATCCCAGACAGCAGCACTGTTTTTTTAAAACGCCTGTAAATTTTAGTGACTGCCAACTAAGGGATGCTAATGACAGTTTTCGTATGATTTTTTTTTTATTCCTTTACTTCCGCTTTTGTAGACTTTGAAAATTTGTAGTGGTTCCAGTTAGAAGAGAAGCTACATTTAAAAATTCAGAGGATTCTTTATTTCTCACTCAAGGAAATGTAGCAAATTTAAGTGTGCTTTAAAAAGCCTTGAAATAACTTCATTATTGGAGATAACGTGCTTGGAATTCTAGGAGCTTAGGAGAAAGAATGTTCATGTTGTAAGTTTTCACTGTCTCAAAAAAACCCACAACAAACTATCCCAAAGATCTAAAACCATAAATTAAGATTTCAGCATCCTGGCTTGTATTTCCAATGCAAAAGAGAAAAACAAATTAGTTAAAGGATGACATAAAGGAGAGAAAAGGAAATGCTTGTCTTAAAAGCAAAAATTTCTGAGTACGGGTGTCAAGAAGTGAGAGGTATGACAAAACTAAGACTGTAATGGTAGATAGAGAAAAAAAATAAAAAAAAAAATTAAAAAAGAAAGGAATAGGAGAAGGGAGACAGAGAAAGGAAAAAGGAAAAGAAAAAGAAAAAGAAAAAGAAAAAGAAAAAGAAAAAGAAAAAGAAAAAGAAAAAGAAAAAGAAAAAGAAAAAGGAAAGAAAAAGAAAAAGAAAAGAAAAAGAGAAAAAAAAAAAGAAAAAAGAAAAAAAAAAAAAAAAGAAAAAAAAAAAAGAGAAAAGAAAAG